>VZRU01011951.1:130005-189706 GCA_013398155.1 Pedionomus torquatus | reverse complement strand
CGTGTGTGGGGGAAGGTTTTTATAAAGAAATCAAACACCTTGTCTCTTTTTATTTTGCCACTTTATGAAGGATCCCTCCCTTCCTAAAATTTCCCCAAAAGCAAATCTAGTAAATTACGTACTGACTCTTACTAAATAAAAAATATCTTTTTATTGCAGTCCAAATTCGCCAAGCTACAAGACAAGAACTCCAGCCAGATAAGAGGCTTAATTATAAGCAGAATAAGCTGCAAACCTTTATTTGCAGTAGTCTGTGATATCTTTAATTCAGTGTTATGCCCCACACTCAGCTATTGCACTCCAATTTCTACTTATTACTTTTCAGAATCACAGAATGTCTGAGGTTGGAGAGCACCTCTGGAGATCACCCAATCCAACCCCTTGCTCAAGCAGGGCTGCCTAGAACAGTTTTCCCAGGACCACCTCCAGATGGCTTTTGAATATATTCAAGGGTGGAGGCTTCACAGTCTCTCTGGGCAGCTGGTGCCAGTACTCAGTCACCATCACAGTAAAAGAAGTATTTCTTAAGATTCAGATGGAACCTCTTGTCTTTCAGTTTGTGCCCATTGCTCTCGTCCTGAACATTAGAGGAGGTACTCGACACTGTAATTACCCTGGAGTAACATTTATTGTAAATAATAACCTTGTGAGACAAAGTAGGAATCTGGTCTTTTATGTGGATTCAGTTTATGTTGTATTTGCAGCAAATCCAGCTTGCAGGGAGGCAGAGAGACCTTGGAAATTACTTTCTGCAACATCAACCAATGGAGAAAGGCAAGAAAAATTACCATATGGTCACATTTGGAAAAGCTTGCTTCACACATTTATATCTCTAACAAGAGTACCTCTTAGCAGAAAGCAGCCTATTCAGGTGCTGCACTCAAGTGAAAAACAATCCTTTTACAGAATCTGTTATTAATATCCTCGTGAACATCAGACGGAAGGTTATTGGCAGAAGAAAAACCCCAGACACGTGCTGTGTCATTATTCCCGGGCAGGAACGAAGCCGTTCGAGGGAGAAGCGCGCTGAAGGGCAGCCCCGGCGGGCGGGGGGAAGCCGCGGTGCTGCCGCTGTCCGCGGTGCTGCCGCTGTCCGCGGTGCTGCACCGCCCGCGTTGTCCGCGGTGCTGAAGGCTGCGGAGGACGCCGCGCAAAGGGGGCGCGGCCGCCGCCATCCCCAGCTGAGAGCAGACCCCAAGGGCCTGTGGAAAGGGCGTAGGGGGTCCGGTTTCTCTCCTCGGAAACTATAAGCAAGGTAGGAGCCGGCTGCCGGGGAAACAGAGTCCTCCTGAACGTGGAATTTCGTATCACACGCAGCGGAAACCACTTCTGCCCAGAGCAGAACAAATTAATTTTGTTTCCATGCTAATGTTTCAGATTAAAGTAAAAAAAAAAAAATAAATGGGAAACACTGTCAAGATCCCACTCAATTCTATAAGAACTCTGGATGCAGGTATGTTTCGCACCAGCTTCTGCTTATCTGTTGAGGATTAGCAGGTTTTTGTAGCTTCCACAGATGATGTCTTTGCAACTGAATCATTTAAAGAGGCAATGATGTCATCATGAAAATAGGTCATAACCACAACCACATGCTAGTGGGACATATCTGGCATCATCTTTTTTTTTTTCCTAGTAACTATAGATATAGATATATTTCTGGGGAAAAAAAGGCAGAAACTCAGTCACGAGTCACATAGGAGGATAAATTTTGCCACCTTTTTGCACAATAAAAAGAGATAAAGTATTTATTAGAAAGAATATTATTTGCTTTGCTCCTATTTTTTTTGATGAAAAATAAACATGGAAAGGGAAAAAACAGCAACTAAAGACAGTACAGATACTGTTTGTGTGCCCCTAATACTGTAATCTGAGAAGTCATTAGCAGCAGGTCATTTTCAACAGTTAGTAAACTGCCTGTACAACATGTATATGGCTGGCAAATCCTTTCTTTGCTAGCCTATGAAGCAGTAGCTGAACAAGAAAAGGCAGTTTACCATCTCGTCAATCAAGCTATGTCCTTCACCTGTCATTCTGCCCATTATATCAGTTTTCTACAGCGAGGCAGGCCCAAGGAAACACTGTATACTATAGCACAAATACTTTGAGATAGCCTCATCATTTTTTCCCCTCTAATGTCAAGAATTATTTATCTTTTTGTAAACAGGAAGCATGACCCATTATTTGGGAATTTCATCTACCTAAAAGGTTCTTGGATTAAGAGGGTAGTATGCACTTTGACAAGAGCCTAAAGAACTAACAGTGCTTTCATGTGCATGTCTTAATAACTGGACCAAGGCAGCCTTTGTGAGAATCCTTCTAGGTCTGGTGGGTGTTGTTTATGACAAAGAAGAAAGTCAAATGAAAAAAGGATGTGTTTCTTTTGACGAATCTCATTGTGAGTGTTCACAGATAATTGTCACCTTAAGTTTATCTTCAAAATGCCAAAAAGCAAAATTCTGGACTTCAACTCTACAATCTATAGAATACTTCAGGCTTAGTACGTTTTTTCCTGGTTGCAAGGAGACTTCAATCGCTTTTCATTGTACTCTATTTTATTTTGTGCCTTGTGTTATATCTCAGAGTCATGGCAGATATATTGCTGTTAAAACAGCAGGACTTCATGTTGATTGGATGTGAATCCCAAAGAAGAAAATGTACAGTGCTAAATATTCAGATCAAATTGGGTGTACTTTATTAAGTATAAAAGTATACCTTAAAACCAGAAAAATTTTCCAAGAGATGCACGTTACTCTTTTCAGAAGAGTAATCATTTGTCTTGCTATTTTAGCCACTGTATCCCAAGAAAAGGCTTACCAACCTTTCTGTTTTTCTTAAACTATACTAGCTGTAAATGTTTATTTTTAAAGTTTAGTAACAGGGCAATTGATTTCCAACTACTAGAACTGTTCAAGGTACTTGTCATTAGGAGTTCGAATTAAATTATCTATTTTTCCTCAGTTGCCACTCTGATCAACCCTTAAAGCGAGAAGGGGGAAGACAAAGGTGATGCCAATCAACAGAAATATTAATTGTGGCCTTTTTTACCATCTGGTACCTTTGAGCCAGGTAAAGAAAGGACATGCACAACTGTAATGAAATGCTATTGGGATGAGATGCTCAGGCTTCAAGGGGAAGAGGCATATAAAACTAGTCTGAAGGAAGAGTCTTTTTTCTTTAGTACCTACAAGAACTCAGTGTCCCACAATCCAGAAGACACTGTATCCCTGCTATAAAATCAAGACAAAATTTCACACGAGAGACCTGCCAGAAATTATAAAGACATGGAGGTAGCAGCAAAAATAAGGAATTCTTTCAATTGTAGGTGTTTGGTTTTTTTTTGTTTGTTTGTTTTTTTTTTTTGTTTTTTTTTTTTACTGAATCCAGTAGTTCCTCTCCTATTTCACAAGTTCCTCATCAGTATTTCATTTTAAGAGCAACAGTTTTCTGTAGTCATGAATGCAACTAGCTGATCCAAAACAAGTTCAAACATTTGATTCAAAGGTATCATAATTAATGACTTATCAAGCTTCCGAGTCTTACAATCACACAGGTAGGTTGTCTTCTGAACTGAAATATGGGAACCACAGCCAGCAGGGCTAAGCTACAGTTTTTTAAAGCCAGATGCATAAAAGATATACATGATATTCAGCAAGTCAAGGAGAGCTCATATCACCCTCTACCAATGATGAGCTGATTAGTTACATGGCCAATATCTCACACTGGCCAGCAGCAAAGTCCATTTGTCTATCTTGCCATGGGAACTAAATGGCTTTTTTTAAAAGAAAAAAAAAATTGTAAGAAAACTGCTAACTGTAAAAATTGTGGTATGGCTGATGAGAAACATCCCTGGTGCTACTAAACAGAGTAAGAATTGTTCCTGGTACCTTCCCTCTGGCTTCTTTAAAGTTACTCTAAAATTGTTGTTTCATGTTCCTGTAGCTACTTTCCTGGATGGGACAAATGAGGAAATGTCATATTTGATGAATTCACAAAGGTTTAATGATTACAAACAAATGAATTCCTGTGTATCAGGAATGCACAGCTGCTGTCAAGGCTCAGGCTATCACTGCTAACTCCTCCTGATATCAGTGGCTTGGGCTGGTGCCTTCCACTCCCACCCTGTACACAAGCTGTGCATATGCTGACAAAAGGCTCTACAACTTTGATTCATGGCACTTTTTACTTTGAATGTACAGGTTTTTCACTGGGTGTCAGTTTCCTATGGGTTTAATTACTTTTTCTGCATCCTGTTTGTATATTTTTTCTTTTTTTTTTTTTTTTTTAAATGAAAAAAAAATTCAAAGGCAAGAGAGGAAAAATGCTTTTCAAACTCTGACTTCTCTCAGTCTCAGTATTTCCCTCTTTTCCTTTACAAATGACTCGGGAGATTTGTAGTAATATTGGAAATGAACTCAAAGACCTTGTCTTTCAGCCTACAAAAGACTGAACTTCATTCTTAACTCTCCAGCTGCAGACTGCCCCTGCTGACACTCTCAGTTAAGCCCAAGGTTTATTCTGGAGGAAGAGTATTATTAATCCAATTAAGATTTTCATAATCCTACCTCACCACAACTACTGGTCCCACATACTGGTACAAATAGGTATATGGTGTACACAGTTTCAGTACCGTTCTCTTGCAGTGGCATGCTTTTTTGAGCCCACAGGCTCTCATCTATTTTTTGGGGCATGAGATCCTTTCTGTCTTTCATTATTCTAGTAGCCAACTACTTATTTTGCCCCCAGGGGCACGTAAGATCCAGCTGAGGATCCAGCAAATCTGAACACCAGGAGGCTTGTGCTGAGAAAGGAAATTGAAACCCTGGATTAGATTTCAGCTGAATTAAGTGGCTGAGTTGTGACAGTGGTTTCTCAAAATACTTCCTAAATTTCTCTCTCTCCCATCTGCATCAATGCTTATTGCTAACATATTTTGACATGCTAGTCGCTTTCTCCTTCTTTGAAAAAGAAATGGGAAAATCTCCAAAGAGTCCAAATTTCAGTCTGACTTTGTCCCTCCAAATTTCTCAGAAGAATACTGCCAGACAGCAAGAGAAATTTGAGGGACTCCATACTGCTCAGCACAGCATATTGTTATGCAAAGATTAGGCACAGACCTATCTTTCAGGGCATCAGCAACACAGCTAATACAAAAGAAATGGCATTATAATGAAATTACCCCATTTTTCAAAGGCCTTGTTCTGGAATGTAGGCCAAATTGAGGACTTGGCAAATGGATGTGTTTGACTGCTTGGTTATTACCCAACTCCCCTCCTCTGCTTCCAGCTTGGGTTTTATCAACACAAACTAAAATTACAGACGGGTCCAGGTTTCTCCGCTCTCATGGTTTTTCATCTTCCTTAATATTACCTTATACTAGAGCTGAAAATGTGGCTCACAGAACAAATATCACATTTAATCATATTCAGGTCTATTTGGTTAAGTAAATTAATTACTTTCCCATTGACATGTCAACAGTTCAAGGTTAATTGTCCCTTTTATGTTCTGGTTTTATCGCTGCCCTGCCCTAAATCTGGCAGCATCAATTCCAAACCCAAAAATATGTGACATTTGCCATCAGGAAAACACATACATCGGACAGAAGCACTATTGCATTAGATCAGAGTCTGTCCTTAGCATACATGTCCAAGGACTAGCAAGGATGATGCAGCTCAGCTCTGAGAGGTACACGCACTGCTTACATTTCCGCATGCACACACATGCACGCAACCTCACACTGCAGAGGCCAAGATCCACACAGGACCAGCAATATTTCACATGATGAGAAGCAATCCGGAAACAAAACAACACCAAACGGTGTTTCTGCCTCTTTTCTTTGTGGCTGTAGCTGTTCTCAGACCTTTCCCATACACCACTTCCCCACCAGATTTCACACCTTCAACTACCTCCCTCTTAGGGCACCTGCTGAGCTCGCACAGTAAAAGCTTCTCTTTACCTCCTTAAGCTGCGTTCAAGATGCCTCCCAGCACACTCTGATGCAGATAGGAAAACATCTAAAATTAATAGGTCTAGTTTTCAATAGTTTGTGAGGACATTGGCAAGCACAATAGCATTTGTCTGGAGTCATAGTGCCTCATCCCAGAACCGAGGACCAACCTGCACTTACAAGTGTGAGTCCCTCACAGCCTCAGGTATCGCAATAATCAAGAACACACTAGGGGTTCCTTTGTCTTTAGAATTGTCCACTGATTATTCAAAGGTTACTGAAGGGCTTGGCACTAGAGAAGTGTAAGAAAATATTCCCATTTTCCTTTGCATTAAATAAGTAGGATGCAGAAGTGAGATGAGTGGATGCTGCATTAATACAAAACTAAGTAGCAATTCTAGTGTCCAAGTTTCATTTTCCCACACATATATACCTCACAGGTGTACTCATTTTACTCTGAAAGACCTGAAAACATTGAAAATGCATTGTTTTCTAAATGAGGTTACCGATGAAGCCTCCTTGCACAGGGTACGAGGGGCCTCTTGTGGTGGCCAAGCAGCTGCTCAGCACTCCTGCATAGCAGCCAGGCTCCAACAGATGCCAGCGGCAGAGAAAAACGAGATCCAAATTTATACCTCTCATTACAGGAACCTGACTTAATACATGAGGCATTAGTATATAACCCAATATTGCAGCCTAGTTTATCATCCTGGTCGCCAGCTATGAACACAAGGGGTCTAAAAATAAAACAGTGCACTCAGTAATATTTTATTAAATACTGTCAAATCTAATGCAGCTTGCCTAACCACTGTCACACAAATAATAGCCACTGCAAAAGCTCACCTAGCTTCATTTTCAATCCGGTTTAACAGAAGAGAGGGTAAAACTGTCTGTCCAAGACCAGAATTCTTAGCACAGAGCAGCTCTGTAGGATCTGTGAGCCTGCCTTGTGCTTTAGATAAGGTGGCATTGCTCCAACTCCACAACCAACGGCAGAATTCAACCAACAAATGTCTCTTCCTTGCACAGGGGCTCCATCTACCTTAAGAATCCCACTAGCAATGATTTCTAGATTAGTAGTGAACTAGAAGCTATAAAATGCTGTCCCATGACTAGCAACGATCCAGACAACCTGTTCACACCTCTCAGGCACACACCAGTTGAACAGCAGGACACATCCTACTTTTATTTAGCTGGTCTAACCCACAAAAGGGCAACTTTTCTCACCAATATTATTTTAAAACTCTCCAATTATTTCACATGCTCTTATCTACACTTTCCTCAAAATCAATGCATTCTGTGACATAGCTGAAAACAATATTTATAGGGTCTATATCTATCTGCTGATTTATTGACCTAAAAAATTCTGCTCCAGAGGCAGTCACAAAGCTATATGTTTTCAAAAAATGGGCTCTACATTTGGGGTTCTAGTTTAGTCACCTTAAAAAGAATACAGCCTTCAGCTCCTAGTCATCCAGTCCACAGGATGTAATGAATATTTATTCCAAAAATTAAATTTAAGTTTTAATCCCTAGATCAATTTCTGTAAGTCTCTTTTAGGAAAATAAAAAAACATCCCCAAACTACATTTATTTGTAGGAAAAGTAGAACAATCTTGGGGTTTTGGAGAACAGAAAGTGCTAAGCTCACATGAAGATCCCTGCTTCCTGCAGAAAAACACACCACCATTTAGAAGCACCTTTTCCCATCAAGAGCAATGCTATTATCTGCTGTGTCCAATACACAGTGTTGCCAAGATCCACATCTAACATACATAGTCATACATTCAACTGAACCTACAAGAGGCACATCTGCTTGCAGATTCATTCCAGACACTACTACTCACTAGAAGTCCCTCTTTCATGGTCAGCCCAAAACTTAACTTTCATTAATCCAAAGTCCTAGAAAGAAGGACAACAAAAAGCAACAAATAAAAAAGGAAAAATGGGTTCCAACGCTGTACTCACTGGTGTGCTGCTGTCAGAAAAGGTGTTCATGCTGATGGACCTGCTCATCTTGTCTGAGGAGAGGGACGGTGGGGAGGGACTGCGCTTGTCCAGCTGCTCATGGTGTGGCAGGTCCTGGCGCTGCAGATATTCACGCCATGCTCTCTGGATACTGCCACAAACACCAAGGCACAGGGTTGGGAGAGGAATGTAGCAACAAAAGAAGACATATTTTAATATTCTTGACTGAAAAGGTAGGTTTTGGTGGTCTTCTCTTTTTTAATGCATTTTGTTTTCTAATTTGGGTGATGATCACTACCTTCTGTAGTTCTTATTTTAGCCACTACTAGTATAATGTGAGGTATCTGTTAAGTAGAAACAATCATTTCAACCATCAGAACTGATTTAAATTTGAGACTGAACATAACTCAGCAATTCTCTTACACCTTGCAAGCCAAATAAAAATATGCAATTATCTGCTTAAAAGAATGAACAGCCTTCAACATTTTATATTTATATCAGCTTTTAGATTATAATGCAGGTATGGTTGGAAGTTTAAAGCCAGATCAGTATCCTTTAAAAATCTCCCGTCCCGGGTAGCTAGGGTCCAAAAACCTCCTTCAAAGCAACGCATGGGGATTGCTCTGCTTCTGCTTTCGAACTTTGACCAACTTGCTAAACCTGATGTGAAATTCTGCCAAGAAATTCCATTTTCCATGTCGGCCGGTGGCCAGGGGAGCCCTCACCAGGTGGCAGTGCTGGACCGTCTGTGCTGGGCAGACCAGCGAGAGACGTTGGGAACTCAAACTATGTTTACAACAGTAATGTATTTTTGGTTTGGTTTGGTTTTTGGGGTTTTTTTTGTTTCTTTTTTTTTTTTTTTTCAGAATAATACCAGATCAGAAACAAACCAGCATTCATTGCAGCCTCGTGAGGATAGGCACACTTTAGAGCTAGTCAGGTAAGTTAAGGCTCATGGTTGTTTTGGTTTTGTTTTTGTTTTTTAAAATGGAGCTGTAAAACGGACAGCAAAGCTCACAAATGTGCCAACAGAGGAGCTATCAGTAAATACATCTTGCTTTAAAAAAATCCCCATATCTTTATACCTCAAGCATTTACGCTTTGCATTGTTTCAGTTTCAAGCTTTGCTGCAGAATATATACAGGTAGTACTTACATATTTATATTTACTTGTATTTTCTATTTTAAAGCTTGAAAATATACTAAGGTTAAGCCATAAGTACCCTTCCAGAAACTTCTCTGAAAATTTATTAATCCATCTGGCTTATAGTTGCAGGACTAAAAGATGCTGGGTTGATTTTAAATTGAAACTTCATGTTCTTTTAATTTTTTAATATAGAGTTAGTATTTTTAAGTCCTGTAGAGCGAGTTAGCTGCAGCTTTTGAATCAAAAGTGAAATTCAGTATGTTATGCAGTAATGCAAACAGCTCAGTGCCACAGAATTTTGTCACAAATTAATTTCTACCGTCAGCATAAAGACGCTCATACTTTTTGATGCAAGTGGAGCCATGTTAAATTTTTGCTGTCTGCTGGGAAATCTAGGGGCACTGTGTTAGCACAGAGTTTGTGCCAGATGGATGGAGCCAATGCCTGCACCAGGGCTGGAGTCCTCTGCTCTGATATAACTTAAAACTTACCTACGAATCTATTGCCAATATTACCATATGTATTACAGCACAGTGAAACCTTTTAGAATAACTGACCACATGGTAAACTAAGCAACATATGAGAAATGTATTACAAAGGCTAAATTTCTTGCATTTGGGAGCTGGGTAATTCACTACCAGAACACAGTGATGCCTACCTCTTCCTTCCAGGTGGTGCAGTAGGTGTCATCTATGTGTCTTGGCTGAGTGCTAGCAACTGCCACGCTTTTCAATAAAAACCAGACTTTTTAGTGCCGTATAACTGTGCTGCACAACTCAGCAGTCCCCTCAGATTTACATCTCCATCCCCATGCAAGCCCAAGGACTGGTCCTTGCAGAGGAGTCCTGTGAGCCACCCAGGGAGCTTTAACCAGGCTTCACGTTAGATATGAAAAATACCAGTGAAAAGACTTCCACTTGCTCCCTACTATACTTCCCCACTCCAGTGTGCTCTCTAAATGTATGAAAAATCTAGCAGATTCTCAAATATTCTTTAGTTTCACAGGGGAAATAATGAAATTAGAGTGACACTGAAGTTTAGTATTTGAACTTCAACTCAAAGAGAACATTCATGTGTTTAAAGGTAGAGAAGAGCTTAGCTTGTGAAATTCCTGTTGACAGGAATACGTGATGGATACAGTCTGGGCTCTGCAGTTTGGAAATCAGACAAACTCAGCTGTATCTAAAGGCAGAAATGACATTCTTCATTACTTACATTTTCACTTTTGATTCCAAGGGCTGCAAGTTGATATGATATTTTTCGATATTATTTTCTTCATCCATGGTGAGCTGATGGCTATGGAAAAGAAAATAAAATGGCCTTAATGTGTCTTAGCGTGACATTTTTTGCAGTCACTGGGAATTCTGAAATTTTGACAAGAACAGACAAGAGCTGCTTATTACAAAGCGTCACTGTCTTTGGAGGAAGGCTTCTGCATCCAGCTCCATTTGACTGTTGACAAAAAGTAACAATTTGGATCCAGTTTCCAGATTGGAGCTTGCATGAGTCCTTGCACTAAACCTTCCAGATGCCACAGCTCCAGAGACAGGCACCCCCAGCAAAGAAGCTACTGCAAATAAAAAACCCACTGGCAAATATAATAGATATTCTTGCTAAATTAACTTTCATCCCTGGGGCTACATTTGAAAAGCTGGAGAGTAAAACAGAAAGTAACAATGATAATGCCAGTAGCAAATCAATTACGTCAGCAAAAGCCATACAGGAATATGAAGAAAAAAATTTTTGTAATAAATGATGACCAAGAAATTGGTGCTGCAAACCGATCATTTGGAGAAAGCAATTTTAAAATGCTAGAAGATAAAAATCAAACATCTCAGGATGCTGCTTTGGATGGGACTAGCAACATGTATGAAAGATCTTCACATGAAAATTTGTAAGATTAGACCCCAACCTGTAGAATTATTTTGAGACTTTACTGGACACTTAATTACATCATTCAATCAGCAGCAGTTTTCAGAAATTATCCTCCTGTAACTGAAAATAAGAATCATTTATGGGAGAGGTGCAAAATCTTGAATACTTAGTTACCAAGTAAAAAAATTAATCTACAACAAAGAAACTGCCCCTTAGAAAGGGCTCATTGCCTTATAAAATCCATTTCACTTTACCACATGTAAAGACCACAGAAATCACATGTTTACCTTTGAAGCAAGTTTTTGCCATCATTGACCTGTTCCAAGGTGTGCTGAAGCCTTTTGAGTTCTTCCTACAAGGAGAGAAAAAAGCATTTCAATGTGCTTATGGGAAGCCCTTAGTTGACATTGGAGATTCCCCTTTTGACCTCAAGCCATTGCGACCCAACCCCTACACAAAACAGTCCCTTAGGTAACACCTGCAAAGTTGCTTTCAAATTTAAACTTCGGGAATGGCTACCAAGAAACCAATATATTTATCAATATGCCCAGCAAAAGTTTGAAAGAGAATATCAGACCTGCAAAAATAATAGGGAGAGAAAAATAGAAAAGTATTCTTTCACATCTTAGGTATGTGGCTGCTTTGATTTGAGAGGAGATGGTATTGGTAACAGACAAGCGAGCATCAGCTCGTACTTTCAGACACTTCTCTTTGTTCTGCAATCAAACAGCATTCAGTCTCATAATTAAGAGAGTCACTGGCTGAGATTTACAGCTGATGCCTTTACTAGGGTATTTCCATCAGATCCCATTTCAATAGCAGAGATGTCAGTAATTTAACTGCAGAGGCATAGCTGGGCTTCCCTGCACTCATACTAATGTCCCAGGAAAAATCTAGCCGTGATACTCAGCACAGAGATATGGCATAGAAAACAAAATTGTGTCTGGCTGCATGGGTTTTATTGTTCAGAAGGGGTGGGAATAGAGGGGTGGAGGAGAACCTAGTTGAAATGAAGTGCATGTTCCAGGGGATGCTATTCCTGGGCTGAACTTTCCATCCCCTGGCAGGGCACAACCCCACAGCGTGCCCTGGCAGCACCTGGGGACACACACACAGTGAGCACATGCCCAGTTTCCCAAAATCCTGAACTGACAAGTAAACACTGAACACATGCACACACACACCCCCGATTACATCTCCATGATGCAATGTAAAGAGCATCACCATGCCGAGATGCAGGGATACATCTTCAGGTTTGTGTTTATACATCAACTGTTTGACAATTAAGCAACACTGGAAAATGAAAAGTCTATACAAACTACAAAGATGTTGACTTGTTATTTCTTTTAGCTCATTAAGTTGGGAATCAAATGTAAAAGCAAAAGCTACTCAGAGGAAGGAAGGTAATTTACTTCACATCCACCTTGCATACAGATACAGGATTCCCATGAAGGCTAAGAACATTAAAAAGGCAAAACAAGGCTATTTTCATCTTGTAGATCTTATCTGACCTGGAGATGAATCAGATTTTTGTTTCCAATAAGACTGCTGCCACCTCCAGGAACACAATAGATCAGCCACCTCTACCTTCTGCTTTCCCAAATTAAGCCGATTTTGTGAAACAGAGAAATTTTACATGGTGCCTTTTAATCCTGTACAAGATTCTACCTTGTTTGACATGAAACAAGATCACAGTTGGTAGCTGATTTACTCCTAATATAGCTTTCATTTCCTCCCAGCCTTGGAAGGACTATTACTGCAAAATATGTTTTATGCATAAACTAGATTTGTCAAGATGACAAGTTAGATGTTTCCCCAGTCTTTGCCCCTCTGGGTGTCTAATTGTAGCACCATTTTGTGGACATGCCGCAGCCGACAAAGCACTGCGTGTGATTCAGGAGGCCTGGTTGCTGCCTACTGCTCATCAGCCATTGGAAATAACTCAGTTGTGAAACTTCATTTTATTTTTGCCTGCCTTCTATTTTTTTTCCTTAGTCCTTTTTTTTCTGAGGAACACCCTCTTTTGGCATATTTAAAACAAACAACTTTCAAAATTGTTTTCTTTGAAGCACAGTTCAGTTGAGAAGATAACCTTTCCTTCTCCCATATTATTCTGCTGGTCATTTTTTCAGCGTATCCCAGAGCTGTGTATGGTAATTTAGAATGGGAAAACAATTTGCAATTGACTTTATATATAGCTCTGGGTGACAAAACCTGCATGACTTACATAAATCATTTCTTGTGTTTGACATCATTTTCTATTAACCTCAGGGTGAAGACTGAACAAAAAAAAAAGTAAAAGCCAAAATTGGTTGTGACATTTTTGAGTATTCAGTCTTTCAATTAAACATCACCGGACAGTCTTTATAAAAGCTATAATATAATGCAACTACAGAATTGGCATAGTAATGTTTGCATAATTGGGAAGAGAAGGAGACATAAAATCTATACTAATTTCAGTTTTGCGTCATTAACCATGAAGTATTGATTATTGCTCCTTGCAACAAAATTTATGAAGCTAGCTATGCTGCTGCGCCCACAGAAAACGATTCGGATGCTCTGCCCTCAGCCCCCGGCGTGGTAACTGATGGGTGGCAGTGACAGCCGTGATGCTGCTCTTCCAACCCACAGCCTTAGGAGATGCGTCTCCCAGATTACACCAGTAGTGACCCAGCTGCAAACTCAAACTTCAGAAAATTAAATTGGAAGAGATCCATAGTTCTGTTGGAATACCCGATGAATCACGGTGCCTCTATAAACCTTGTTATAATGTAAACATATTGTAAAATTTACTGCAGTTTTCATTTTCCTGCTTCAGTTGAATACAGACATTAATAGCAATCGGGTAGTTATAGACACATATAGATGCCTAAGGAAGAAAAAGTAATGAAAGCTTCAAGTGCAAACCAGTATTAAAAGCAAACTAAAGTGTCTTTTTCTACTCTTGAACAGGTACATTGTTTGTTTATGCATTAATTATTTTTCAGCCTGTAGATCTGTACTTTCAGGAAACTAGACTACTGCAATGACTTAATTATTGTCAGAAAACCTGGTAACCTTGTGGGCCAGAAAAGACCGAGGGGCTGAGATCCATAGAATCTCACCAGGGAGAAGCCTGTGTGGAAGTCCTGTCTTAAGCTGCACTGAGCTGACTCGCAATGCAGTCCATGCATTATAAAAGCCTGGCTTGGCTTTGCTGCCAGTATTTAGTTAGAGGAAGAAGATCCTATGCCCCTCTACCGTTTCCTCCTGCAAATCAGCTGTATTTGGCTCCAAGCCAGTCATGGCTTAGAACCAAATACGTGTCCAGTGAAATGATTTAGCAACCTCCCCCAGCTGCCTTCAGCAGTTTTCAGGGTCAAGTTTTAATGGAGGGACCCAGAGGTTGCCACAGACTTTGGTCCTTGTTTGGGCTTGCACGGAAATGCCACCTCTCGTTTGACCAGCCATGGAGACGATGGCAATCTGCCATCCGAGAGAGATTCAGACACAGAGGAACAGAAATCGGAAACAATCTAAATGCACCAGTCCTTAAGTTCCTTTAGAAGAGGTCTGTTTCAAAAACCAGTTATTTGTACAAAGTCCAAAGAAAGAAATTTGCAGATGTTAAATCATACCTAGATAAATATTTAGCTCAAGTAGCAGGCAACAATTATTTTTTTGCTGATGCTATACCCAAAAATACCCATTCAGGTCAGTGAATCTATTTATATCTGTGGATTTAGATTAGCACAGAGAAATCGGAGCAGAGGCCACATATTAAAAATTAATTTTCAAAATCCATTTTGAACATGCGTGCTACTGTTTGACTATCTCTGCCTAAGAAGTCTGTCACTTGCTGCTGAATGAATATACTACAGTGCTTCCCGAGAGGTCAGAGAGATGGAAATGGGAAGAGAAAGCTCTGATTTCAGTAGAACCACAGCCCAAAAATAGCAGTAAAAAGATCTGGGCTTTTTTATTATTTTTTTTCCTTCCCATTTTAGAATTAAGCATGAGCATGGCAGTTATTCAAACATGTCCACTTTAGGTAGTTCTCCATTTCATTGATGTTCTTCCAAATTTCAATAACAATCTTGTTGAATGGTGATTTTCTATTATGCAGGAAAATTTCCACTTTTGTGCATCTCTTCCTCTCCTTACTTGCAAGTAACTTGCTGAAACACCACAGTGTTTCAGTGGGAGAAACCTCTTTTTGGAGTGGCACAATTGCTCTCACCCCATCGAAGCAGGATGTGCCCTCCTGTTGGGCTGCAAGGCAGTGGTGAGCACAGGGAGGATGCTGAAAAAGAACTGGAGCATCAGCACTGGGTGAGGCGCAGCAGAGCAGAGCACAGCCCAGCCCAGCCACTGCCTTGAAGGAGAACTATGTCTCACCAGCCTGCTGGTGCTACACTGGGAGGGAGTTAGCACCCAGAGGTTTCATTCGGAAACTTCAATAAAGATCACTGGAGTTTTCACAGCCGTTCTTGCCAGCAAACACGTTAGCCTGTCTCATTATTGCAGAGCCACTGCATTGGAAGGCAAACATGAGTTCTTCTCCATAGCACTGACACAGGCATGTGCAAAACTGATCCTTCCTTTGCCAGCACAACCTCTGAAGTGATGGCATAGCTAGGGCAAGCACAGCTGAAGGTAGTCAGAAGCCAAAAACGCTGCTATGCTGCTGCCCTTAAGACCAGAAGCCACATAGGATTCATCTTCCTGTCAAAGCCACCTGATGCCTCTTTCTGTCACTTATTAGGAAGCCAATTTATGGGCTTTAACATTCTCACCTCCTACCATTTTCCAATCCTGTGATCATCAGAGCAGATAGAAAAATAACAAAGCTCTCTCTGCTGCTGCTCACTTCTCCTGGTCCATCGCATGAGTCTAGGGACAGCACACTCACTGTTAAACCCCCTTTAGCACCAGCTCTGATCCATTTGCAGATCATATTCAAGCACAAAGGCAGCAGCCTCAGCTGCTTTTCAAGCACCCCGGCTGCTTTTGGTCACTGAAAACAATGCATTGCCAATGCTCTTCTGAGCTGCCTACACCCAAGGCTGGCCTTATCCATATTTTTAAGACTTTGTTTCCCATTTTACAAAGAATTTCCACCCCTTCACCCCTCGCCTGACTTTATGGCCATGAAGCATCTCAGGTTTTATTAATTTTCCTTTTTTTCATCTTTCAGTTTGTT
The DNA here is from genome assembly GCA_013398155.1 of Pedionomus torquatus. Classification (NCBI taxonomy): domain Eukaryota; kingdom Metazoa; phylum Chordata; class Aves; order Charadriiformes; family Pedionomidae; genus Pedionomus; species Pedionomus torquatus. The sequence goes on along the minus strand of VZRU01011951.1, from coordinate 173,592 downwards.
AATTTTTGTTTCTGTTTTGCCAGGGAAGACCATGGCCCCTGCATTAAATGATGTAGAGTCCATGCTTCAGTCTGACAAGGCCTGTCAAGCAGCGTGTTAATTAAGCCTCTTAGCAGGATACAATGAGTCTAAAGAGGATAGAAAGATCAGAATCCTTCGCAGTAAAGGCTTTTACTCGCTACTATTTTGGGTACCCATTCATGCTGGCACGGAGGAGCTGCCGCTGTGGGAAACACTGGATTACACAAGCAGCTCCCTGAAGCTCCTGTACCCACCTGGTACACAACAAGGTTGGATGTTTGGGGTTTTTTTCCGCAAGGCAGCATCCCTGGTGGCACCTGTGTGCCTGGTATGGGAGTATGTCAGAGGCACAGTCACAGTTTCGGCAAACACGAGACAATCTGCACTAATGCCCATTTCAGGGATGCAAAGAGCTTTCTACATCCCATTTTGGGGACTGGAACGTAAAAGCTAATGCTACTCCCCAAATACACTAAGCATCTGGTGAAGTCAGTAACTAAATGTCAGATGGTGAAAACTGCCTCATACCTCAGAAGAAAAAGACACGTACGACAATAGTGGCTTTTCTACATTGGGGTGGGAGGGGGAAGGTCCTATTTTATTTCCACTGACAACTCAACAGGGACCTTGAACACTTCAGTTACGAATGTTCAAGAAAAGTATGTTACCTGCACAAGATTAACTTCTATAGGGACTCTGTGACCCACAGCTGTCAAATGATTTGCCAAGTCACTTAAAAAAAAATAAAAATAAATAATTGTGCCATCAATAGAGTTACCTAAACCTACTTAAACAAGTTTTGTATTCAGATTTAGAAACAAAATATGAATTAGGCTGGCTGAAATGGGGAATTTACTGCAGAGACACACAGCATGGGGGTTTCGGGTCGTATCCTGTATCCTAGCCTACCTCTGATGGCATCTTAAGTCTTTTCACCTCCTTTCTCGTGTACATCTTGTCCACTTAGCTCACAACTTCTTCAAGGATGTGCACAGTTCTTATTTTTTGCCTGTGTATCAGGACTCTGATCTTGATTAGTTGAAATAGAACATGGTTACCAATTGCTAATTAATGGCAAAAAATTTCAGACTCTTCCATCAAATGCCACCTGTATTTCCCTTCCATGGCTCACCTTCACTACAAGGACATCATAACTTCTGTTACAAATGTTGTTCCTGGTGATCACAGAGTAAATGTGTGCGGGCCCTGTCCATGCAACCTCTCTTTCCAAACAAGTCAAAGGCGTCAACCAAAACCCAAGGACTATTCAACAAAAGAAAGCACAACACTGAAAAGAAAATGAGACCAAGAGTAGGAATCAAAGGGCAAGCACCACTGAAACATTTCAGTCTTGAAAGGTTACCACTAACTAAAGTACCACTGGGATGAGCATTAAGCACTGTGGCTGTTCAACACAAACCAACGTGCTGGTGCTTCAGCAAGGTTTCTCAGAATCTACCTGATACATGGAACACATGGGAACAGTAGCCATTAGGCAATTAACTCCCACAGTTTATTGCTCACATTTACATTATTCTGAATACTTAAGAGATACTTCTTAAGAGATGCATTTTCTTAGTTTCTTGAGAATCAAGTTATGCTTGGAGAGTCCAATTGCTACAATTTAGGTTATTCTTTGAAAAGAAAGAACCACATTGCTTTCTACTGATCTCCAGCACAGGTCCATACCTAGGAAATTTTTTCAAAAACAAGTTTTCTGTAAGTTTTCTAGCTAGTATATTTACAGAACATTGTCTAATTTTCCAAAAGCCCCTTTAGGTCCTCTTTACAATGTGACTCAGCTGACAAGGCTTTTGTGGCTTCTGACTTGATCTATTTGGTGTGTTTAGAAATCTGTTGTACCACTGGGGTTTTTAACTCATCCTTCACACATAATCTTCCCACTCATACAGCAGTGGAGCACTACCTACAATGTTAGCACTGAGAAGTGCCTTCTGCTGAGGGGCTTCCTGTCCAGGTTCTCTGAAATCTCTGTGCTGATTTGGACCGCTTTCAGACTGATTTCTGAGGTTTACCATGGTACTTCAGGAACAACTGGTGTCTGAGTCCCTCACCCTGCTCCTGCCTGCTAACGCTGCAACAGCACAGCCCCACCACCTGCCCTCCTGGTGCGGACTGGGTTTCAGAAGCTGAAACCCAGTGTTGTGTTGTAGGTACTTCCCTCAGTCCCTTCACTGAAAATAAAACAAGGCAGAAGGAAAAGATTTAGTAGAGCAGCGAGATTGTTCTGCCAAAGGTAAACTCCTCGCTGTGTCGTTTTTCAGAGTTTTACTCTTATTTTGCAGGACACCTTCATCCCTTAATATATGAATTAGTAATACTTTCATTTTCCTCATGTAAAGCCCTTCCTTCCTTTTCATACTTTATGGACAGGATACTTAACTGTTTCCTCTCCCAGTCTCTCTCCTCACTCATCATTTAATCAAAATAGGACCCAGTACAAAACTTCATTGACTAAGTATAAACCCAGCATAGGAAAACAGAAGCAGAAAATCGTGGCCTTTATATATTTGAGCTGAGCCCTTGTCCAATCCTTTTGCTACAATTCTGGCTATGCAATGATGCCCAGGATAGCTGACATGAATTCCTCTCATAAGTGGGTGTAAACAGCTGGAAGGGAAAGGCAGCAATGCTGGTGATATCTCCCAGGGGAACAGAGCACTCACAGGATGACCTGTTGAGCTCTTCTCCACTTTCCGTGATATCAATAAATTGTTTCTTTTCCTTCCTTCAGCTCTGCCCTAAGGAAGAGTAATCTATTGCACCATGGCTACAGAATGTTATTTCGTAGTTACAGCAGCTCTGGAAACCTTGCACAGGGATGAATACCATTAAAAAGCCAAGTTAGATTCCTTTTAAAAAGCTTCTTCTTTCTGATGCTGTCACTGCGGTCAGGGCTTTCAACAGCAGTGATTCTGCCTCAAACACACAGGCTTTTAACTTTTGCCAAGGGAACCAACTAGAGAGAATGAAGCCTCTTGACATCTTGTCTTCTCTGCCTCCAAAGTGCTTCTGAAACTACAGACAGTCTGAACACTGAGGAAGAGGTCTGGAATAACATGAGTGCTACAGGTGACTCGGCAAAGAAAGCATTTCATCGGTTATAGTTCAAGGGGAAAATAAAAAAATATATACACACACACATATATACACACACTGGGATGCAAGTCAGATGCAGTAGCAGATATTACACGATTCACCTGTGTGACGAGGAGATCATGTAACCATACCTAGGATTTTAATGCCATTTGTATAGGACCTGATGTGACAGTGCAAAACCTAGTGTATAACCACTGAAAATTCACTGAAGCAGAGAACGCGTGTTACATATTGTCCATTATATTTTGCCTTTACTACAGCAACAGCCTACACCAGAGCTGGTCCAGACAGCAGCCAATCTGATGTAGGAAAGACCGATCTATTTATTTATTTATTTCTTAAAAGCAAGTTTGCATTTGAAAAAAAACCCCAACAATTTCGACATGCCAACTGCCACTACAACCATTGCTAGGGCAACCAGCATTCCCTGCAAGTTCTGGCTAGCAAATGGCAGACCCAAAATCCCAACAGGGCACATCCAGGGCTTGAAGAGCCATGGAGGCAGCAGAGCCAAAGTGCATCAGGGCTGTCAACTGTGAACACTGCACTGCAAAGAGGGCAGCACAGCCTAATAACATCTTTCAGAAGATATGAAACTTTCCAAGCTGGCATTAGTTCATGCAGAATAGCATTCTTCAAGAAGTGAAAGTAAATGGCAACGGTAGTTTTGTGTTTTGCTTTATGGCACAGAAGATGCACCTTGAAAAGAACAGCATTCGCTAGATTACACGAGCAGTGGTAGGTGAGTGTTTTTATGGAGAAGAGACATGTCTGTCCTTAAGTGTGACCAACAGCCAATTTTTTTATTTTTACCATTACTTCACCCTTTTTTCTGAACAGCCGCAGAATTATGCCCGCTGAAAAGAGAACAGTGTTGTTGTCTAACAGTTACTTTACAAAGAACACAAATCTGCACCCAAACCACTCTACTGGAAGAAACTCCCATTTTCCATCTTCCTCAAGTTTTCTTTGCAAATTATAGTTGAGTCCAGCTCAATTTTGAGAGAAATATGATGAGATTGCAACCAAGCCAGTGTGGATTTCAGCATGCCAGGAAGGGGAAGGCAGGGGGAAAATCTGACATGACAGATCCATCTTCCGAACTCCCAATGGAGTTTTTTTTTCCCCCAGAAAAAAGTGAGCAGCTCTTTTTATAGTTCATGAGCCTATTACTTCCAATGACAACAACAGATGACTGTTTTAAAACTGAAAAGTAATATATTAATCCAATTTTCAGCTTTTCAGCATGTGGTACTGTCTACTAATTTTCACAAAAGAGAAGACTGATGAACTAGTTTAGGAATCAGAAGCTTAGTGTAAAAAATAAGTATAAAAAGCATGCATCTATTACAGAAACATTTTTCTACCCTTCTCATATTTCTCAAAATCCCACCTAGGACAAGCACCACCTACTTGGTCCATAACCAAAAGCACTTGCTTTTAGGAAAGCCTAAACAAATGTTTATTGCATAGCAGCATTTACAAAACACTCCCCAAGCCATCAACTTCACAGCAATTGCCTTTGCTTGGACAATCCACCTGCAGGTTTTCATGCTAGGAAGCTTTGTCCTCCAATACTGCATTCATGGGAATATCCATGCCTAGGCAGGACAGGCACCTCTGTGCCAGGGCAACAAAGAGAGAAGTGAGTCAAAACCATTAAGAAGGTCCAAGTCACGATGGATGTGGATGGGTATGCACGGAGGAGGTTGCCAAGGTGACCCCAGCATGCCTTGGGTCATCAAGGCTTTCTACACCACAGAGCTGCTGTCTACACATCAGCTTTATTCTCGGCCACAGAATCAAGGACCAGCACTGGCTCCCAGAAGGGACCACCACTTTCCAATCAGCCCAAACACACAGGCTGCTGTGCTTTGCTCCAAATTTTAGGTGTTTGAGACATTGTCCCTAATACAGTCCCTCTCCTGCAAGGTGCACAAGTGAAAGGTTTCAGCCCAGTTGGCAGCCACGTGAAATCTCTGGTCAAAGACCCTGGACAAGAACAGTTGTATCTACAGATTTTACATTCACGGAAGAACACATGTATTCATAGAAACACTATTTTCTGTGTTATGATGAACTACAGACTGAGCACTTTCGATTAGGGTCTTAATCTAAGTATATTGTAATTTCCACCAAATGCTCTTGTGTTTGTCTTCAACATGAGAAATAGATTTTCTGTGGTGGTAATGAAACTACTCACTCATTCTGATGCTTATTACTATGCAAGCACACCAAGAAGCCAGCAATCCACTTATTAATATGCCAGCTGAGCTGTGCTTGCTAGAGACAGTAAGTACAAGTTATGTCAGCCTTTCCATCCTCATCATCTCTTGATCATACAATAGGATATTTTCTAATGCAAGAGGAAAATATTTTATATTTAGCAGCTAGAAACTGCTCAGCCACAATGATCATTACAGTGGCAAAAACAGAGAAGCAGCCCTCTGAGGCTGAATCCGTCCACTGGGACAGCACCTTGCATCCAGCCTAACCAATACTTCTCATCATCCACTCCAAGCATTACATCCCAGAAGTTCATTTTTCTGTGCAGATCTAACTGAAAGTTCCATAAAGCTTCTTCAGCACTCTCAAGAAGTCAATCTGCATCATATCTGTTTTAAGGATGGGCATAATTATGCTAAGAGGCAAGCAGAGACCAACTAAAGCAGCAGGGATATTAGCAAAAGGGCTACCTAGCATAAAACAAAAATCACAGTCCTCATTTGGATCCCAACACTGATAGCATTTTAAGATTGAGATAAGAATACCCTACATCTATATATCATCACCACCTTGCCAGTGTTGCTCTGTAAGCTAGGGAGCCAACATAGGCTCCCAAGCAGCTGCTGTTCTTGTAGGGGAAAACAGCTTGAACTAAATAACCTTTCACAAAACTCATCAGTTTAATCTAGCAGGGATTTTTTTATTATTTTCTTTTCTTTCCATCAGTCCATTCACGGCAACATGATTGGAAACAGCCACAGTGCAACTTAAGATGAGGATCACAGCAGAAATTCCTCTAACTTTTGTGGCACTGCTGGGGATCACTATAAAATGGCACCAAGCTAATTAGACAAGTCATAAAGATGTTCCCCTGGCAATCTCACAGGTGAAATAATCTAATCTTCTACACCCTGCCTTCCCAGTTAATCTCTTGATAAAAGTCATTAACACGATTGTTCAGTCTACCTTAGTCCCCTTATAAAGTGCATATAATTTACAATCCCATTAAAAAGATGGCCACAGATTAGTCTCAGAGGCAAATTACAAAACTGTTCAGTTGTGGTTTTAGCACATTAGCTATAGCTATATGAATCCTGGAGAAAAAAAAATAAATCACAGAACATAGCAGGTTTCAGAGCAAGTATACCCATCAAAAGTCACCTATCCAATTTGCTGCATAAAAATTAAATATAATTGCAAATTGCAGGATACTCCATTCAGCAGCTGAGCAACCATGTGGACCCTTTTCTTTTGTGAACAGCAAGAATAAACCTCAAGCGCTAAAAGACCACTAAAGACACACAAAGTTCTGTCAGTTAAAAAGCCAGGATTTAGCTTCTTCTTCACAGTTTACGTTAAATTTCTGCTGCTCTTCAGGATTTAAGTTATTTCTGTTATGTAATTCAAGGTGCTGGGGGATGCTGAGCATTAGGTGTTTCAAAAGAGCAGAAAAGGTGAAGGCACTGGACCTTAAAAATACAATTGGAGTGTAAAAATACAGTACAACAGATATTTGCGGGTTTTTTTGTTGGTTTTGGTTTTTTTTTTTGTTTGTTTTTTGTTTGTTTGCTTGTTTGTTTTTTTAATTTATTCGGGAGGCTCTCTTGCATCCAGGAAAGTGATTAGGAGATTGTTTCAAACAGGAAGTAGAGGATTCTGGCTTTGTCTGGGCTTCTCCACAAGCTACATAAGCCCTCAGCAAGAAGCTTGAGGGAAACTTGAAATGCACAAATACCATGAACACCTTGAAAACAGAGCTGCAGTCCTGCCTGGGATCTTAGGACGGAAACTTCTCAGGCATTATTTTTAATCAGATACAAGAAAAAGCACTTGGATCCTATTAATTTTCAACAAAATTTATGCATTTGAGCACTTTGGAAATTAGAAAACAGGATTTTTGGCATTTAACATTATGAACTCTCCAACGTAAAAGGCCTCCCATTTGTGTGTTTCCAGTCCCTCCTGACACTTCAGCAGCAATTTACCTTCCAAGAGCTCTCCATTTCCCTTATTTGTCTGGGGTTTTTTTGTTTTTTTTTTGTTTTTTTTAAATCTTTCACAGACAACCAACCAGCACCACATATTTCTAGAAGTTTTTTTTTTAAAAAAAAAAACAAAAACAAAAACAAAAAAAAAAACCACCAAACAAAACAACAACTCATATTTCTCCTCCAGCTGTTGGGAGGCTTGAAAACAGCACCCTAAGAATGACAGCACTTCCAAATACCATCTTTCTGCTGCTTTTAGGAGGAAACCCAAGTACTCTGTGGCACATAGGAATCAAAGGCTGTGTTTCCAAGTTTGTACATGAAGGACTGCATCACAGAGTCTGAAAACAGCTTACCCATGCTGGAGTCCTTCAAAACAAGAGGAAGGGAGCAGCTATGACCACCTGGGTAGATGGAGCAGAAGCAAGCGATGGTGATGGGCAGAGGTGGCAAACTCCTTTCAAAATCTAGGCTTAAATCCGTTTTGAAAAGTTTATCTATTCAGAGCTTCTTTTGAAGGAGCAATCTAGCAACACTTAGATACAAGCTCTGTTTTGAAGCTAAGGTTGAGCCATTTTGAATTTCTATGCCTCCCAGGCTAGAAGTCCAAAAAACCTAAGGTCAGGGGCTGGTTCAAGCCTCTCTCCCTCCTCAGAGTTCCCTGGTATTAAATATTTTTGAAGTTTCAGACATCTTGCACATGCAGGAGACACATCACTAACCCAAAGAGAACACCAGACTCCCAAGCTTTATATTATAGGCAAAGTGATGGCAACTGCTGATGCAAAGGAGGAGGGATCTATGATAGTATCTGCTAGGTTCAGAAGTTGCTCCAGTTTGAGCTCCTGAGGAGTTAAATCTAATTTCTTGTATACCGCCGATATCTAAGAAGATGTTTTAATTGAAGCAGGTTGCTTAGCAACTGCATCCCCTGTGCTGCAGCAATGCTTTTCACCTGGAGCAGATAAACATCAGGATGGCACTTTACAAATCTGATTAACAGCAATGAAATAGCTGGCTACAAGAAGCTGCAAGTGCTTTTCCAGAAGTTATGCTTCTTAACCTGATACCCATCAGCAGGGAAAACCCAATGAAACTCATTTGCAGGTTAGGAGAGTTCTCTTCTCCTCCTCTGGCCCAGCGAATGTTTCAGTCTGATTCTTACAACCAGAGCTCATCAAGAGGGAGATAGCATTGGCAGGATTTTTGTTACTCAAAAGATTTCACTGCAGTTGGACACACCATGATAAAATACTAGAGCGCTTGCAACCATGCACAGATGTTTTTTCTGAACAGGTCTATGATTCTTTGAAAAGCACCAGGAAAAGCACATTTGCAAACCACAGAGAAAAAGGTTTCCTCGTAACTTTTTTAACTGGTCATTACTGTTTAAATACTGCTACTATATGAGCCTTTACAAGCTGTTCAAGAGCTGGTAATTGGTGCTATTACTGCATTTTTAGCAAAGACTATTAATCTCTTGAATAGCTCACTTTAGAGATCTTTGCATTATAATGTTAGTATAAATTGTAGAATCACAGAATGGCTTGGGTTGGAAGGGACCTTAAAGATCAATTAGCTCTACCCTCCCACTAGACCAGGTTGCTCAAAGCCCCACATCCAGCCTGGCCTTGGACACCTCCAGGGACAGGGCATCCACAGCTTCTCTGGACGACCTGCACCAGTCTCTCACCACCCTAAAAGTCATGAATTTCTTCTTGAAAATTGTCTTCTTCTAATGTAAATCTCCGCTCTTTCAGTTTAAAAACATTACCCCTTGTCCTATCACTACACTCCCTGATACAGAGTTACTCCCCGTTTCTCCTGTATCCCCTTTAGGGACTGGAAGGGGCTATAAGGTCTCCCCAGAGCCTTATCTTCTCTAGGCTGAACAACCCCAACTCTCTCAGCCTGTCCTCATAGTGATCCAGCCCTCTCAGTATCTTCATGGCCTCCTCTGGACTTGCTCCAACAGATGCATATCCTTTTTATGTTGGAAGCCCCAGAGCTGCATGTAGCACTGCAGGTGACAGAGGGGCAGAATCACTTCCCAGAACACAATTTGCCAAGGAAAGACTATACTTCCAGCCTTCGTTACATCCCAGAAATCCCTGATTCCAAATGCAGAATAACAAGCTATAAGTCCCCAGAGAATTGTCTGCTTGAATGCTGAGATGTGCATATGAGAGTCTCTTCTCAGGTACCTTCAGAGGGTTGTTCACCAGCAGCACTCTAGTGTACAGGAAGAAGTAAAGCTCACAAGAAGTAAAGCCCAGGCTTTTAACTCACCCAGAGCAAGTAGCTCAAACCTTCATCTGGTGTTGCTGGAGCAGGTTACAGACTGTGCTTTCTCTTGGCATGTACCCTTGGAAAATGCCTTTGATGTAGCATCTCCATATCACAGGATTCTACACAGCAGGGTTCTGTCACATCTTCTAATATCACTCCAAAGTATTGAGCCAAGGACATCCTTATTGGAACTTGGCTGCAGTTACCAAGCTATTTGCTGAAGTCTAGATTCTGGAGGACTGTTACTGTAATGTAGACAAAGTACTAATTAGACTAGATCACAAAGAATTTGTCTCAACTGTAATATTTATCTGCAGGATGAATCACCTTGAATCATTGGTTGTAAACCACATGAAGCAATTGAACTATAAACCAGAGTTTCCTCCTTTCCATCTAATCTTCTGTAATCTCTTAGATAATCATAGAATGTTTAGAGTTAGAAGGGACCTCAGAGATCATTGAGTTCCAACCGCCCTGCCATGGGCAGGGACAGCTCTCACTAGAGCGGGTTGTTCAAAGCCCCATCCAGCCTGGCCTTAAATATTTCCAGGGATGGGGAATCCACAACTTCCCTGGGCAACCTGTTCCAGTGCCTGACTACCCTCACAGGAAAGAATTTCTTACTAATATCCAATCTAAATCTCCCCTCTTCTAGTTTACAACCATTACCCCTTGTCCTGTCACTACTCTTCCTGACAAAGAGTCCCTCTCTCCTGCTCTCCTGTAGCCTCCCTTCAGATACTGAAAGGCTGCAATAACTTTTCCACATGCAGTCCCTGACATCTGAGATCCAGCCACACAGACCAGGCATAGCCCCAGCTCTCTTAGCCTGTTCTCACAGCAGAGGTGCTCCATCCCTCTAATCATCTTCGTGGCCCTCCACTGGACCCGTTCTAACAGTTCTATGTCCTTTCCCTGTTGAGGACTCCAGAGCGGGACACAGTACTCCAGATAGGCCCTCGCAAGTGCAGAGTAGAGGGGGAGAATCACCTCCTGTGACCTGCTGGTCACACTTCTTTCGATGCAGCCAACCATATCCTGGGCTTTCTGGGCTGCCAGCGTGCACTGCTGGCTCATGTTGATCTTCTCATCCATAAGCACTCCCAATAACTCTCCATTCTTTATTATTCCTTGGTTTAGGTCTTCATTCTCATCTCAAGAACCATCAGTAACAGTAGTAAACAGTTGAAAATGTGAGAAACAGTTTTCTATATGCCTAACTAGGAGTAACTTAAGTTGGCTGCCAGCTTTGAACGCCACTTGTCTCATGACAATAAGGTTTTAAATGGATATATGTAAGTGCTGCAATTTGATGGTTAAAAGGAAGTCAAAGTAACATTGGTATAATTCTGTCCTTGACCAACTGAAGAGAAAGATAGCCAAAGGAAATTCTTTCCCTCCTCAAACATAAGATTCTACAGAGCTGCCTTGGTTTTGAACAGACTATTGCCAGCAAGATATTCAGACCCTGACATTTTCAGTATTATTTAAAAAAAAAAGTTATCCACCTAAGATGGAAGAAAAATTTAAAGCCTTCCATAGTCATCCAGCCCAGACAGCTACACCCAAAACACATCCTTCTAATCACAAAGAGAGCAACCAGCATCTGTGTTTCAGGATCCAAGGAGTTTCAACAGGACCAAGACCTTCCCTTCCCTCTTTGGCATCTTCAGACTTGATTAGCCACAGACAATGGTATGAAAATTAAACCACTGCACTTCCCTGTAGCATCACAAGTTTCTTGCAGGGAGGCTGAAGATGTGGTGTGACACCCCAGTATGACCCTTGGCAATAATTGCATTAGCAAATAGCGGGACAGATCAGGAGCAGATCTGCATGGCAAAACCGATAGCCTGATAAGCTGTTGGGGATATCAACAGCTTGGTCCTAGGGACAAACACCTATCAGTGGCTCTGAGCTTAGCTTCAGCCACAACAGTTAGTGCAGTGCAAGGTATCCCGAGTCCAAGTAGAGTAAGGGAGGGCATTTGCGAAATTTGTTTCAAAGACACTCTTCTGATCCAAACTAAAATGCTTGTATAGAGGCACTGGTGTCAGTCTGGTGCCCTGTTAGTCCTAACATAGGGCTGGGGCATTGGGCTGCAGAGGAATCTTAAAACCAACACGTAGCATTTGGAGCTAAAATAATAAATATCTTTTCCTTGTTGGTAGCACTCCAAAGTCAAAGCAGAATCACAGCATTATTTCCAAGGTTTATTAGCTCTTCAGTTATTACATTCCCTTGTTTCCTTGGCTCACCCTCCCACCAGCTGCCTTATTTGCTGTGTGAAACCCTCGGTATTAACCACAATACAGGTTCTTAATGTTTAATGTGTGGCTGATAGAATCCTGCAGCATCCAGCAGAGCCTTTGAATAAAGGGCACCCTATAAAAAAAGAAAAAAAACCTTAAATGCAAACAAAAAAGCAGCATGTGAAACCCTACGATAGAAGCTGGTTGCATTCAATCTCTGAAAGCAAAGAGCTACAGTTTATATGAATAATTCAAAAACAGCCTCAGACAAATGATCCCAGGTCTATAAGGAAATGGTAAAACCTCTGGAGTCTGCAGCTCTTTTTATTACAGCCTGGTTCATGCTGAATGCTGTTTTCTCTGGGGTTATTTTTTACTCTTTTTTTTATAATATATATATAAATGAACAGTCAGATAGGATGTTCAGATAACATGTACAGCAGACCCCAGAGAAATGTTTTAATTTTATATTCATTTCTGACTTGTAAATTATTCATTAACATGGATCATGCAATTGGATAAAAATTAAAAATTGGAATATTAGTTTTCATTTGTTTATGTTAATTATTTAGTGTTCTTCCTTTTTATTAGGAAAAAAAAAAAACACAGAGGGAGATTAGTCTTGTTCCGACGGTCTGTGCTTGCTCCCTAGACAACACACAAATTAGCATTGCTATGGCTACTTTTATGCAATGTCTATAGAAATATGACTCCACTGCCCAGATCTGTTGCTGAGGCGTTGTGGCATATGCTGGATTTCTAAATTGCAGATATGCCTTTGGATATTTTTCAACAATGTTTTGAAAAATAGGCTGTTGGGTCTTTATTTACAGATGGAGTCAGGAATTATTTCCATGACCCTTCCGTGAATTCAGCTGTGGTTCCCCAGCACCAGTAACCTCTCCTATCTCCCCAAGGAAAACACCAGCCAGTGGGAGTTTCACCTCCAAATTAAGACACGGTCATTCCACTGATGCTCGGTTTCAAAGATAAGGGGTCATCTCTGTTTTAATATCCATTGATGGATTTAATTACACAGAGAAAAACCTAAGCACTAAGTGCCATCACAGCACACATAATGAGAACCTGCTGGATAAACTGCTGTGGGTTTCCTAGGCAATGCACATCAACAGTATTTGTGTATTTAGAAACAGTAATCCATTTTAATTTTTAAAGGGTTCATTATTTTTTCTAACAGAAGATATCGTAAAGAAAGTGAGAACTGTGCCAACTCTCTACACAAGAGCAGTGGGACGTGCTTTTTATGGCTAGCGACGGGTCTGAACCTGCTCAGGTTCAAGTTCAGGTATTACTGTGACAGAGGGCTTGGGTTACTTGCCCTCCTCCATCCCCATGCCCACACAACCACAAATTGAGTTACCAACCAGATTTATCCAGCTCATGGAGATCCATTTGCCATCAACCCTGGATCCCAGAGGGGAGAGCCAAACATACTGTGGAAAAATTTCCTGGGGAGAGTATGTTATCTGTTTTATTTACCCAGTCCTAGCTGATTTGGCTAGACATCAGCTAGAGACAGCCCAGTTTATGGTTGCTGACGTTCAGCATGTTCAGGAACCACCTCCTCTGTTGCTCAGACACTTCCCACCCAACCCACAGAAGCTTTCTTCCACCAAATTCATCCGTGGTTGCCAACCTGATCACCCTGCTCAGCACAAAGGGAGCACAAAGAGACAACATATCTGCTTCAAAACACTTTGGATATTCTTCATGGCCAGTCTACAGATTTGCTATTTACTACAGGGTGATTTTTTTAACACAATAACACAGTCAAGTACAGAAATGTTAAAAACTCCTATAGTCTGCCAAGGAAAGTGAGTAACCATGAACAAGGTCAATTCCAGTAGCTAAAAGGTCACCTTAGGTTACAGAAGGAATCCAAAACATTCCCACACACATTCCTAATTACTTTGGATGAAAGAAGTCAGTGCTGTAGGCTATATAACTGTAACAGAGCACTGCAGATCAATTAGTGATATCAGCAAATTATATAATGCCAGTCTTTACTCAAGCATTCACAGCTCTTTGCAATTTCACTTCTGAGGAATTAGGGTAAGAACAAAGAAAGATGAGGAAATCCCAAAGCCCAAAGAACAACAGAGAAAGTTATGTCAAAAAGAATTTATAGTATTTAATTTGACCAGGACATATATGAATATTGATTAAAAACATTTTTCTGAGCCTTTAGTTCCATTATTTCTAGAAATTGTCCTTGACATCTGTACAAACTCCATCTTAATCCAGTTACTGCAGGTGGATCCTTAAGGTAAACAACATTGTTGATGCCTTTCAAAAGGGGAAATACAGCATGTTCCTACCTCTGGGTGCATTAGCTAGACTGGATTTGGGGAAATGAAGGGTGGTGATGACTAAGTTAATTCAACAGCTTCTGCCACCTGAAAGCGCAGGTATCCAGGAGGAGGTGGCTCCATGCATCAGCAGAAAGGTTTATTGGAGTTGTGATTCGCTCCCTCCCTCAAGGTGAAAGAACTGGCCCTCGCATTAAGGACACTTAAGAGAAAATAAGACATACTAATTTTGTCCATTTATCCAAGTCAGTTTTAATGCATAGTAAGTATTAATATAAATAGCCCTGCAAAACACACTACAAATCTGAATTAAAATTGTCTTCATAGCAAAAAGCAGAAGCCCATTTTTATTGACTGATTCATTAAAAACAAGTTTCCTCCCTCGACCTGTGCCTTGCAAAGATACAGCAGATTTAAATTACCATCAGAAACAACTACTGAGTGCTATTTTAAACCAATGATTTGTGCTTCATTTTACATAGAGAGTCCCAGTGATTAAGTTATGCCTGTCTGTGGGACCCCAGGGCCTTCCCCTTCTTGTCTTAAAAACTAGGACTGTTCATGCATGCTCTCCCAAGACACTGGGAAGGCTCTGCCCAGAAGTAAATCTTGAATTTCATGTTATGTTTTTTATGACAAATTGTGAATTCTCTGAATCCTTAATAAAGTGAAAAGAGAAAAAAATATATAAATATACCCACTCATTTTCAAGCCCAGTTTTGTATATACTGTGTATCTACATAGAAGTTCTATGTATTTAAAGCTATGTATGAAAAGCAGCTGCTGAACAATTATCCATTTTAATGGAAACACTAGCACCTCTTCCAGGTCCTTAATCCTGGTGGGATGAGAAAAATAGCAGTCAGAAAAGAACTGGGATTTACATCAACCACACAGTGATGGGGTCCTTCTCAGCAGCACTGTGCTATTCTCCTGGAGCAATGAACTTTGCAGCTCCACGCATATACCACAAAACTCCACAGCTCTCCTGCTGTAATTACACCATGGGTGCTTTCACCAAGTTCGCTTGTTCCCGGGTTGGAGGCTTTCACCAGTCACGGAAGGTTTTGCACCAGGTTAATTATCAACATACTCAGAGGAGAAAAGATATTTGCACTATTTCAGTGATGTTCCCTAAAAAAAAAATCCCATCGTCTATATTCACACATATGCACGTGAGTTCACCCCACAGCCCTACATCTCCCAAATGGATCTGATGGACTTGCCTATCTAGCGAAGTCAGGGCAGTCTGGCTGTGAGCCGAAGAGCCTGCAAACATCCTTCCATCTGTAAACTAGCAGCACTGTTAGACACAACCCAACTCTGTCCTCTTTGAAACTAATCAAGTTTCAAAACTCTTCTAATGGAAATAAGGATTTCTCACATACAACAAAACCAAGCCCAACAACATTTGTGGCCAGGACAGTGTGAAGGCCTTCTGAAAAAAATATTTTTTCCACCCACCCCCACCTTTTTTATTTTCCCCCACCATAACGAGCAAGGTGAACTTCCATCTAACTAGAAATATGTTTATACAAATTAAGTTTTATGCTAATTTACATTTCTCCACCAGGAAGCAGATGCATTCAGAAACCAGATGTAATTTACGAACGCTAGCAGCTGTCATTGCAAAGTGAAAAAAACATGGATTTAAATAGTTTCAAGCATCATTTTGGCTGCACGTGGCTTGCTTTGACTTTTGACACTCTGGACCTGTGCGAATACAATAGCTAATGAAAATTAATGGGGAAAGACTGTTTTCATGGACAAGAATCCCAAATGCAGGTAAATTTTTTAATAGAACTTCACCTTTAGAGAAATAAGTTAACAAGCTCTGTTCTCTTTAATACTGTGGAAAAAGAAAGATTTCCTAGCTTACATGCTTTGTGGTTCTTGGACAGATCTTTGCAAATAAAATTTCTGTCAATTACAATAACAATTTATCCTTCTAGAATTGACACTTGGACAATGCTAGCAGAAACCCTCCACTTCCATTAGGTGGTGTAACTGGTACCTTGGAAGAACAAGTGACAAATACCTCTAGCAGCATAATTTTGTAGAAATTATTTACATATTTGGGCCCCAAACTCAAATTATTATAATCAACATTAATTCCCAAAATGAATTCACAGTTTCTTCTAACTCGAGAAACTGGGTTGTCATGGTGAATATTTATGAGGTTGATAAAACAACCTTATGGGATGTGTTCTCATTCAGACACACATGATGCGCAATAGGAATTTCAGTTTTTTCCATACAAATGATCTCTTGGGGAAAAAAAAAAAAAGAAAAAAAAGGCTTCCATAGGCCTGGCAATTCCTGCACAGGTCCACACCCTCTATATATCCACAGAAAAAAAATCACTATAATTTCAGCTCTTCTTTTGTGGACATGGATGCCTTTCCCAGAAGTCAGTTCTATTACTTGCCCAGCTTCTTCCTTTCAGCTTTTGCTGG
The DNA here is from genome assembly GCA_013398155.1 of Pedionomus torquatus. Taxonomy (NCBI): domain Eukaryota; kingdom Metazoa; phylum Chordata; class Aves; order Charadriiformes; family Pedionomidae; genus Pedionomus; species Pedionomus torquatus. Next base: position 156,910 of record VZRU01011951.1, on the reverse strand, counting down.
AGGAGTGTCAACACTTCAGGGGGAATGAGAAATATTCACAAGTAGCTGCATACCTCCCAACAGTTAAATTCACTAACTGGGACAAGCACCATCAGAGGTGACAGTTGCTTTTACTGTGCCTTGTGAACTTGAAGGACCTTGGCTTCAAGAGTTTGGTTGACCTTCCTTTGCTTAACATATACCTGAGACGGCATCGTTGCAATGGAGGTTTTACTAATGGAGTAAATAACTAATGCACTAACATAACTCTAAATATTAGCTCAATGTTTTTAATGGGAATTTTAATAATTTATCATTTGGATTACCAGAGCTGCCTTATCTAGGTTTCCCTGTTAATAAGTCTTAATGCTGAGCAAACTGGCACTGAACAAGTCATCTAAACAATTTCATTCTTTATATTTACAGTTAAAATTGCCAACAGAAAAAGTTCATTCTTATTCTTTGAATGCTCTATTGAGTGATTTCCCTTATTTAAATTAACACTTTCACATGGACCAAAAGTGTCACCTCTAAAAAATCTGAGCCTTACTCCCCATCTAGAGAAAGGGTACGTTCTGGTTCAGGAACTGACTGCCTGCCTCCATTATAATTTCTTCTAAATTTCTGTGAAATTATCCTCTAAAAACAAAACAAAACAACAAACCCCAAACATGTTATTAGCATGCATACACGCATACAGTATCTTCAGTTGAAAAGAATCCACTGGATGTACCTGTTAGTGGAAGAGTCAGTGAATGATTGATCCTGCTCACCCTTCCCATTGCATTCCCAATTATAAATTGCCTACCACGCCCAGCCTCAGTACTTTCTTTTGCAGACTGAAGAGCCCTTGCTTATTCATCCATGCACAGGCTCCTCTACAACTGATTCTGTTAGCTGCCTGCCTTTGGAGTGTTTCCAGCTCTGCTCTGTCCTGTTGGGAAGGAGGGGCACCCCAGCACACAGTAACCTCAGGATAACAGAGGAGAATGGCACGATGTTATTTTCCCAATAATGACTGGGATTGTATTTCCTTTTTTTACTCCTCCCAAGCACCTTGATGAAAATGTCAACTCAGTATCTATTACAGTGCTAATGTCTCATTTCCTCGTGGCAACAATCAACTCAGAGTCTATAATTTTAAATGTGAAATATAGGTTTCCCCCAACAAACACATCGATTTACATTCTCCATAGTGAACTTTGAGTGCAAATGTAATGCCTGATCACACGCTGCTTAGCCACTCACTCTTCACAGCCAATGACCTTTACTAACCCAAATAATGCAGCATGCTCAGGAAATTTTATCACAGCCCAAAGTACACCTCTTTTCAGAAAGTCATAGAAGGACAAATATTTCAGATAAAATAGCACATTGACTGGCAATTTGGCAGTAAATAAATCTTCAAATAATAGCAACTTAACTTTCAAAGCTTACTGCCACTGTATCATCCAAAGATGAAACTTCAAAGTGGTAATTGGGTGTACTTACTGACCTAATCTGGAAATAAAAGTCCATTCCTCAGCATAAGCTTACAGAGAAATTAGATTCTAGTAAGACTTCTACATTTTTATGAATGTGGTTCAGAGGAAAGAAGAATATCTAGTTTGTCACCTAGTGCCATTTGATATGCTGATACTTCCTAATGGCAAGTTTACAAATAGATAATCATGCTTATTCTAATTCAGAACTCCAAAGGGAAAAGGGATATTTTCCTTCATTATTCATCAACCTGAGCTGAGGTATCAGTTCCACTCAGCATTTAAGAGAAACGTATTAATATTAACAGAAACATAGACTTCAAACACCTGGCAAAAAGTATTTCTTAATCATCCAGACTTTAAACATATTCCAGTTTTCGATATTCCACCTCAAGCCTGGTAAAAAAATAAAAGCAAAAAACCTCCCATAACCTTCCCTGTTTATGAGTCGAGTGAATTTGAATTTACTTAAGAAAATGGAAATTCTGTATAGTCAGAAGACGTAAAGCAATTGGAAAGGCAAACTACACGCTAGATCCCAGAGTCATAAGTCAAGACTCAAGACCAATTTAAGCATGATGTGAAAATGCAGCCTGTCATTTATCACAGATCTGTATCAGCCTGGCTGATCCACTATCACAATAAAATTCCTACTGGTATTATCACATAGTACTGCAGGGTTATTTTTCTCCCCTCAGAGAATAAGAGTCCGATAAGAAACATCCTATAATTGTCTTTCGATTCCTAGGGTTTATGTCCAGGCACAGCACTTGTTTATACTTCACCTGTGCATGTGCTATTCATATACCCATACATGCACACACTTCTAAACATACAAGTCAAAAAGCTCAGCAAAAAATTCTTTGTTCAGGTCTAAAGTACTCTTCCCCCCACCTACACATGAATTATTCTTTTTCATGTTGCAATAAACTGTTCTAGAAACTTAAAAGGCTGTCTAAGAATTTGCATTTTTCCTATAGTTCTGCCATCCGGAATCTGATTTGAACTGACAGATTATCCCTGAAAGAAAGAAAATAAGAACAAATATTTAAAACCAAATTTAGAGCTTAATCTTGCAGCTTGGTCAAGGCAAAAGTTGAAGTACCATTAGAATTTTTTTGGTATCTTGCAGTATGATCTTGATCTTGTCAAGAAAGACTACTATTGTACTGCAATTATTTTTCTAACTATGTATGTGTATAGTACCAAAAAAATCCAAGCGAAAACTTCAACATATCTTGCATAAATCAGAATGCTTAGCAGATTAGCCAGTACCAGAAGCAGGGGGGAAAAAAATAAAAAAAACCCCAAACTGTTTCTTTTGTGATCTTCAAATATATCCACCCCTACAGACTGCATCTGAGGCAAGAGCAGCAGGAGAGAAGGTAAAACACCCCTGGGACAAAGCAAATTTGTAAGCCCCTGTTTGACTAGTGTAAGGCTTAGCACCCCTGCAGTGCCGAAATGCAGCTTGGGGCCTGAACAGTACCTACTGAAAAGCTGCAGTTGATGGAGCTGCTGTAGATAGGTATGGCTTTAGACAACGTCAATCAGATAGAGCCACAAGGTTTTGGTTTTGCTTTGTCTGATTAAAAGAAAAAAAAAAAAAGAAAGCATTACTCAGCTTTCTGTTGCATGTTGTGCTAAGAGTTTCTACGTTTCACCTCAGAGCTTCAAGACTAAAAAACCAAAAAGAAATGAAGACAGACTCACTAGGGCTGATAAGACACCACATCTTTCCTCAGAAGCCCTGAGCCAGCACAGGGCTCCAGAACATCCAGAGACCCCCAGCACTCCTTACCCACCCTGCACCCTGGTTTGTTGCAGGGCTTCCTCCCACAGCCTTCCTCCTTGTGGAATTTTCTATCCATCCATGCTTTTATGTTTGCAAGGACAGGAGTCTTTGAAACTACAGGGCTAAATATACTGTGGATTAACGGAGTCTGAAGAAGCCCCAGGACACCTCTTTTAAAGTGACACCAGTCATGGCATTAGAGCAAAGCAGATTCCTAAGCCTCAGCCACACATGTTAAATGTTCAAAACAACCTTTAATTGTTAATGTGCTTTCAAGTAATAAGAAAATATACGTGCACTGATGTTTAATGGACAGTGGAAATAGGATTGTCTCCAGAGCAATTTTGTTTTGATTTTGCAGACTTGCCGCTCTAAAGAACAAGATACAGGATAAGTTAATCACAAACGTTGGAAGCAGATTAAAATTGATCTTTTCTCCAAAAGTCTCTAGGTCTCCCTAACCCCACTCCTTAGCTTGCATCCTAGCTCCACTGAGCTGACCCAGAGCTGTCAGGAAAGCTTGTTCAACATCTCAAAATTTTTGTCACTTGGTTTCAGTGGCTGCTCCATCCTGAAGAGCTCTTCCTTCTCAAAGCTTTTCTACCCAAGCAGACACGCAACTCACAGTTTGGGAGAAATATAGGTCCTGAGACTGTATAACTGAAACCTGCCATGGGGCCACTCAGGTATATTTATTTATATGTGTATTTGAAATGCTGGTAGAGAATAATGAAGAAACCCCAAATTGAATTTGTGGAAGTTCCCAGACTGAAGAGACTGTGATTGCTTGAAGATTTTAAACAGGTTACAGCTTTCCCTGAGAGATGAAACTGCACTTGCTGCTGCTTGGTTGAAGATCTAATAACAAATAATCCCAACTGAGACATGCTAGTGAAGTTTGATTCTGCAATCACAGAGCAAAACGCCTGTCCTTTGCACCTGCTGGCTTTCTGCAGCATCCCGTCTTGGTCCACTGAATTTTCTTACTGTGAAATCTAAAGGCGACTTCATGAACTTCAGCTAATTCAGTCAGACTCGGTCAGTCTATAATGACTGCATTATACAATACTGGCTAGATTTGGTTTGTTAATTCTGCCCTCCTCGTTTGAGATTTGCAATTGTATTGTTGCAAATTAAATGTGCAGATGAGGCTTTTTCATACTCCCAGTTTCCTGAAAGCATATATTCTTTGGAAGCTTTAAAAGACAGATCCAACAGGACAGGAAATTAAGGCCCCATCTCCGAACATCATAAGATCAGATAAAAAAGAAAAAAAAAAAAAAAAGAAAAAAAAAAAAGAAAAAGAAAAAAATTACTGAATCTGTGTTCACAAGCAAAGGAACTACCCATACAAAGCAGTCCCACATGATGTCAGTTGGGAAAGGTAAAAACAGCCTATTCATTTTGACACTGAGGTTTGTCACCATTTCAAGGATGTGGATTTGGCATTAATCCATAAATCACATTAAGATCCTGAGCAACGGTGTGGAAGCTGGTCTGGGTATAAAATTGCCCTGGGCCACTCTTTATTCATCCAACGGAGCTGCTGGTGGATGACAGGGCCTCTCTCCTCCCTTCCCAAGCCATACAGAATCACAGAATTGTCATGGTTGGAAAGGACCTCCAAGATAGATTCCAACCATACACACACAAAAAAGCCCTACAATCTGGGCCACTAGAGCATGCCCTGAAGTGCCACATCTACACATTTCTTAAATACCTCCAGGGATGGTGACTCCATCACCTCCCTGGGCAGGCTGTTCCAGGGCCTGACCACTCTTTCAGTGAAGTAATTCTTCCTAATATCTAATCTGAACTTTTTCTGCTGGAACTTCAGACCATTTTCTCTGGTTCTGTCATTATCCACTTGGGAGAAGAGGCCAACACCCACTTCTTTACAACTTCCAACTGAGGGCAATGAGGTCTTCCCTCAGCCTCCTCCAAATTAAACATGCCCAGTTCCCTCAGCCTCCTCTCATATGACTTGTTCTCTAGACCCCTCACCAGCTTGGTGGCTCTCCTCTGGACATGGTCCAGCACTTCCATGTCCTTGATGTAGTGAGGGGCCCAGAACTGAACACAGTACTCGAGGTGTGGCCTCACCACCTCTCCGAGCAATGCTTTCCCCTGAGGGCAAGCAGAAGATCATAGTGGACACACTCTTTTGAGCAACAGCGAGGGCAAAGACAAAACCCACGCTCCCAGTTTAATATATTCTTGTAAATATTTTCCACCTCTTTCACTACATGTTGGGGATCAGCAGAAAGACACCTGAGGATCATTAGTAAATCAGGCAGGCAGAACACGTAATCTCCGTTTCCACTAATGAGCCTATTATTTTGTGCTCTAATTAAAGCCTGGCTGGTCAATGAGCAGAAACTGAAGTCTTTGATACAGTGTGCAAAGCTGGATGGTCCAGAGAACATTTATGTGGGTTTGCTTTGAGATATCCTATGCAGCTGGGACTGTCATTTCATTTATTGTGCAAGATGCAATATGGCTGTAGCTTACACACTGTGATAATAATGATTTGAGGTTTTGGACAGCTTTAATACAACAAACCAACCAACCAAAAAAAAATCCACAAAAAAACCCACAACCACAACAAACCCCACCCCACAAAATCAAATCTACATGACTTTTCACTCACTGAAAGTCCCCAGGTGTAGTATCATCAGCACTGGCTATTCCTAAACTAGATTAGAAAATACTAACATGATCTCATTCTGGGCCTCCATATCCACCCTTTCTCCAAACTAAACAAAAATGCTGCAATAATTATTCTGGAGTAAAAGAAAACACAGATACTTAGGGGCAACAAAACCTCTTTCCTCACTGTCCAGTATCACCGCACAGGTCTCTGCTGTGAAGGACACAGTGGCCTCTATGCTGGGGTCCCAAGAGCAAAACTGAATATGACTGAACTCACAAGCATCAAACATCAGAAAGAGCACAGCAAAAACCTTCCTTTTACATGACTACATCTTTGCTCAATCTGCATGGTAGAAAGGACAAAAACTCAATTCACCAGAATTTTGAAATTTTCTGTCATCAAAAAGCAAGATAGAGCCCTTAGGTTCACACATGAAAGAACATGCCTGATTATATCTCTTCTTTTCAAGGTGCTTTTATAGTGCCTGCAATTTTTAAAGTTATCCCATTACACCAAAGATCTTTCACAGAGATCACAGCTGAGCCTACAAGTGAAACATCCCATTTTCACCAAGTTTCATACCACAAGAAGGTAAGAAATACCACTATCATAACACAGAACTACTGCCAAACTACAGTAAGGTCACAGGAGTGAACTTTATTGACTGAAAAGCTGAAGAAAAGGTCAAACGGTCACAGAGAGTCACATCCCTACAGATTCAGTTTGTGTGTGCATATGGTGGGGTGAGGGTGGAAGCTATAGTGAAATGTTATATAAATGTTAAGTTGGAGATGCTGCCTTAATGCTATGGTTATATCTCCGGGAACTGCAATATTAACAGGATATATCTGTCAAAATCTGGAGATTCAGGTTTAAAAAAAAAGCAAATGTTGGCACTGAGTGTTCATCTGTTCCATTTATCATGGATTGCTGAAAGCAGTAAAGGTCAAATCACTACTTCTACAGAAAACCCTTTACAAGTGGATAAACTTTGACCATGAGAAGGAAAGGCCAGATCAATAATGCTACGTAATCTTTCGGAGCCAGCCAACGCTCATCATTTGAAAGATTGCAAAGATGGTTTTGTTGTCGAGTACCAGCTATGCAAAGGAAAACCATCCCTTCCACCCCCTGTGCTGGGCTGCCCAGTGTGAAAAGGAGGTATGGACTGGGTTGATTTTAGGCATTCAGCTCTCCATAGGACTCTTTTGTAAAGCATCACAAGCTACCATGATATATAAGCCCAAAGTTTAATTCTTAAGCCTAGAGGCATCAGGCTGGTCTCGATATCCAAGGGTTTTCTCTGGTTCTTCAAGTGCTCTTTACTGGGAAGTCCAGGTAGAGAAAACCAACAAAATGCAAAAGCGGTGTCACCCCAAAACAGTGCAATCCCAACCCAAGCAACTTTTGCTGAGACTTAAACCACACTAGCACCTTTCTCCTGTTGCAGAAAGGACTGAGGAGGTGCCTCCAGCCCAGCAGCATCTTCTCAGCAGCCAGGAGGCAAATGAAAAGCCAAAGCACTCCTATGATACTCATTTAGAGGGGAACTTAAGATTCCTGAAGAAGTAAATGAGAATTGCTGTGCTCCTCCACAGGCACAGCCAAGCTGATATCTGCACCAACAAAAGCCAACCACAACTGGGATGAAGTATTTTTCTAAATTTGCTTAGTGACAAAATAGTATTTTAAAAGCAAGCTACCAAAAGGAAGCCTTGCTTTTAGTCAAAGTTCCAGTCCAAATGGGTATCGATTCTTTATAACTTACTGCTTTCATAACAGAACACAAGAAGCTATAAAAATATTTGAATCTCTGTTATAAATAGAAGCTTTTCCTGTTAGAAGCTTAAAGGAAATGAAGGGTTTTTTTTCAGGGAGGTTTTCTTACCTACTCAAGAAACAAGAAACTCAAATCCTCTAATAAAGAAATAGGTTTTACTCAGCCCATTTATTCCAGACTAATCCCCTTGCTACAGGATAGCATGAACTATTGCTTGTTACAATGCTACTTCATACTCATAAACCCTTGTGCTTCTGTAGAAGGACTGACCACTGGGAAAGAGCTACTGGGAGAAGAAAGCACATCGTTACAATCACAGGGAACTTAATTATCACTAAATTTAGCACAGAGGCAGTAAAAGCTATTGAGAAAGTAAATGGATTTCTATTTAAATCTTATGTTTTCCCTTTCTAATTTCAGCAGACAGAGAAGCAGCACAATAAATTTAATCAATACTTATTGTATCTATGGTAGAGTCGTTGCTTTTCTTGCCATCACACATTACGTTGTTGCACATTTTCAAAATCTGAATATCAGTAGCGTGGGCTTTGTGGACTACCCTGGACTGAAAGCCGTTTGACGGTGCAGATGGAGGAGCTTTGTTCTGAGCCCGATTCTTCTCATGAGTAGAACAAGCTTTTCTACTCTTATCCCATCAGATCCTTCTGTTTAACTATTATAAGGTTTGAAAACACAGTCAAAGCACATTTGAGACCACCACATGTCTAGAGACTGACCCAGCTAGAACAAGAGGTTGCTCTTACACCAAAGAAACAAGCCACCCACTCTTAGCAGTTTCACATAATGGATTTTTAAGGATATAAAGCAGTTATGATTTCTTGGTCTCATTTGCTATTTGACACAACAGATGGAATTTCCCTTATCTATTCCAGTGCTGAAGACCATAAATCCTGGCTGACAAAGACACCTCTGGTAGATACCAGATTTCCAAACCTTAACGGGGGGACTTCAAGAGAGAAAGGACCTCCCACACCCACAGGAAAATGACTCCAGTCACTGATTATCCTTACAGCTGTTGTTATTTTGACCTCATTTTCTACTTACATCTCTTTCTGGCAGCTGAGATACAAGGACTGTCTGAGTGAGCCTAACATGATGCTCTGTAGGAAGGCAGTTCAGAAAGCAGAGGGTGGTGAGCTGACCTTATGCAACTGGCAAAGAGGGTGTGCTGCAGCAATTTCTCCCAAGTGAAGTTTCCTAAAGGAGCCTAGTGGCACGGAGCACAGGCATAGTCATCCTTCCTCTAGGACCGCCCACCAAGGACTAGAAGTTTTTCTCTGTGAAGAGTTGGATGGTATTTTAAAAAGAATAAAAAACAACAATCAAAACCAAACCAACAATGGCGGAGGAAGCGGTGAACAGGATGCACACCCAGTCCTGCACACAACAACCCTGGTTGAAAATCACAGCTCTAGGACAGGATCCAGTAGGAGACACTACACTCATAGTATGAGCTATGGTAGCAACTAATCAGCAGTGGAGTATGGTGCTGTTGGACTTTTTAAAGGATCAAAGATGATGAACTGTGCAATCTAAGCTTGAATTACTGCACAAACTATGGACTCCACCACAAGCACTGATTTATATCTTTAACCCTTTCCTGCGTGACTCCCACTGACCAGTTACACTTTGCCCAGGCTCTCTGAGAAGGTGGGAGTGACTCACAGCATGCAGCATGGGGGTGATGTGTTTCCTCACTCATCCCTGCCTCAACAGGCTTTACTGATACTCTCTTCAAAGCTTGCCACACATAGCTTGCCTCAAAAGAAAGAGCAACTTAGCCAGTCCATTAGCTCAGCAATGCACAACCTAATCCTCAAAGAAGTGAGTGTATGCTGCGAAGAGCAAGTCTGCTAAAACACCAAGCTGCAAAGGCTCTCCTCTCCAGAGCTCTGTAATCTTCAATTTAACCAGCATTATTGTCTCAAAAACTGATGCTGCTCCTCCACTGTCCAGCAACCAGCTCTCTATAGCTATTAATGTAGACTTTTCAGTCCAAGAAAAGCTCAGTGTCTCACAATATTGCTGACCCATTTCATTAAGGAGAACTTTAATAAACAGTAATGGAAAGAGGCAAAGCACTCAGAGCTGCTTTGCAAGTTATGAGAACGGTAAGCAAAAAATAGCACTGTGAAGCGTTTATCCCTTCATCTCACAAATAATTAGAAATACATGAGATCGCGTTACGCTTTTTAAATAGGCTATAGTAATGGCTTGTGGGAATACAATTCAACGACAATAGTTTATCACGGTAAGTCAGCTCTGTAGGGTTACAGTATGCCAAGTCTAAATGGGAAACATTTGTTTCCCTTCTGCATTGCAGCAGAAGCTGGCGTACTTTTTATGGGAGCATCATTGACAGTCTCCAACTGTTATTTTTTTAAATTAAACGCCGTGCCTACTGAGTTAATAGGCGTGCAGTCAGTAAGGTTTCTCTATAAGTTCCTGTAATAGTGCACACAATACTTCGTAGTAACAGATAATAAAATTTGACAAAGCATTCTGTAATTACTGCTCTGCTTCATAGAATATTACTAATACACGTACTGCGCTGCTCTTGTAATGAATGACATATCATCGAGAGCCTGCTGCTTCCTTAAACTGAAGGCACACAAAAGTAGCTGAGTTGAAACATGTAAGTGGGCTGTTGAAAAGCCAAGAGGTTTTACTATTTGTGTGTGTGTGTGCAGAACAAAACTCTGCCCTTCTAGGCAGTCCCACAAGTCCTTATCCCTTTGTAAACATCAATTTCTGTAATGTGTTCTGTAGGGGGTTTTGGGACCTCTTGGGAGCAGAAAGTTCCCTTATGGGCAATATCTGCTGTTAAAAGAATGTATTGCCTAGAAGACACATGTCATTAGGTAATGTAGCTCCAGGACACATTCTCCTACAGCTCATGGGGACTCTTGCTCTGGAAGAGAAGAAATCAGACATGTCTGCTCTGACCTGAGACACCAGGATGGTTAATGTGCTAGAAGGCAGTGAATGCTGTAGCCTTTTACCCCTCTAATACTCCTCATTTACTGCTACACGTAGGGATGGTTGCAGAACCTATCCCCTGCCCAAAAGTTTTCAAGACAGATCTCATCTCCTCTGCACTTACCCTTATGTTGCTGACTGGCTCTGGCACACCTTCAGCTGGATATACCAGCTTTCCCTACTGCTCCTTCTCGGCATCCCAACCAGCTTTTATCTGGTCCTTATAACAAGGAAGTCTTCAAGCTCTGAAGTAGCTTTAAACAATTGTTTCAGTCCTACTAAATTAAACTGGCTATTACAGAGGAATAGCTTTACTGCTGGACTGTGGCAGGTGAATAAATTTTCCTAGAGCAGGTTGGGTTTATTCCATCAGCCCTTCTCCCTTTTCAATGATACTCTGTCCCTCGGATTGCCCCGACAGATTTTTGTATGCATAACTTTTTCCAGATGGCAGATTCAGTGCAGACAGTAATTTACATAATTTAAATCTGCTTACTAGCATGAATTATATCACAACACACTGCAAGTTTTCCTTTGAGCTCCCTGTGCTGCTTGCACCAAGGTCTCAGCAGTGCCCGTGCTCTGTGATGGATCACGGGTGGCCCTGGAGAGCAGAGTTGGGCTGCGAGCTCAGCGATTACACAGGGCAGCTCCACAGGTGGAAGAGCTGAATCAGAAAAAGATTTCTCCACAGCCATAACTCATATCTAGATGTGCTCCAAACAGCAACATTACTGTATTAAAGTGAAGTCCATTAGCAGACCTAGCTGGATGGCTATTCCAGTGCGAGAAGGTCAAGGAGAGCTTCTGGTAACACACTTGGATTTTCTCACAAGTTAAAATACAAAATAGGTTGTGTTTCAAGCAGGCTGAAATATAGTATCAGTGATTTTCTTCTTCCATACCACATATGTTTTCAACTCTTTATTATTCAAAGAGACCAGCTTTAACTTTTATCTTGATTTGTTAACTTTGATTTAATATACCTCCCTGCAAATATTTTGCCATTGAAACCTATTTACATCAAGTTTTGATTAGTGCATTGGTCCTTATTTGGCAATCATATTGCCACGGCTCAAAATAAACGCTATGAAAAATCTCAGAGTCTTCAGGAGATCATCACATTTCCATTCTGGATGGGGTTTGAAGGGGAGATCTATACCAAGAGCAATGCATTTGCTCAGACTTGTGCAACGCACCTGTACGTACACACACGGGCACAGACATGAGAACATCCACATGAGCAACAAGTCAATGAGACAAAAAAATCCTGGCACCTTTCCATTGCTCCCCACGCCTCTCTGCCACACAACAACTTACAAAATGGCTCAAAAGCAGAATAAATAAAAACAGAGCTATATTTTGTTGCAGAATAAAGAGGACCAGCTCCAAGAAAGCCTAGTTGCTGACTCTTCAAGAAACTGTGGACAAAAGAAATGCAATTATTCCCACTGAGCCAAAAATGAGCGGAAAGGAAGCACTAAGCACATAATTTAAGACTTTTCAGTATGAGTAACTTGAGCCACACAAAAGTGATATTAAACCAGTGCAGAGCAAAGTAGCTATGCACTCACATCAGCATGCTTTCCTGAAACCATAGGTAGGTAAACGTAGGAAAAATTTTCCAGTAGCAGAGGTAGGTCTGTTCATAAGAAAATAAAAATACCCAGTTTCCTACTGGTTTCATGAAGGAAGACTTCCCTGTCATATAGTAGTCCCTACCAATAAAATATTTAAAAAAAATCTTTCTGTCTATGGGTATATAAGAATTCCTCATCTTCTTTGCAAATTGATAAAGAAACTACTGAGAACACACAGTTAAAAGAGCAAGGATAGAAATTTGTCTGGACCACCAAATCAGATGCAATGCTTTCTTGGCCCAGTGACTTCTGTCAACAAGGTCCAGAGTAGATTGGGACTAGCAATCGTGCCTGCCTGGAAACCTGGCATAAGTGAAAAGGTCTTAGACCTTACACACATAGCATGAAAAAAGATGTTACACTGTATGTCAGCATTTAAGTTACCAGAACCAGATGCCAAATTAAATGCCAGAATTAAAGTAGCATAACTCAAATACTCAGAAAAAATATTGGGAATGCACGAGGGGGCTAACTACAAACTACAAAACTTAACTCTACCTCACTTCCACTGTATTCCATAGGATGGAGGCCATCAAAATTAGAACTGTTTCACAAAAAGTAGTTTTATTCCATAAATAGTATTCCATTCTATATAGATTGCTTTCTCCTCTTTGTTTGGTGAGGGAACCAACACCTTTGCATATACATTTCAAACCTTCATCCGAATTGCTACTTTTCTTTCTGTTCTTTCCTATATACTCATCACAATATCATCAGGGCATTTCATTACCCACTCTGGGGAAAAAATTGAAGCAATTTCCATTTCACAGAGTGCCTCAGAAGCACAGAGAGACTAAGAGCAAAGTTCTTCTTTCATTTGGGGTATACAGGCAGTAGTGGGGAGCAGGGATGGAGAACTGGAGAATGCTTGGATGCACTTACAGATTTCATATGCAACTGTGACTGCTCAGACCCCAAGGCCATTAACCAAGCATTGAGAAGAGCAAAAACTGCACTAGGATCTCCAAACATGACCTGAGTGACCACCACCTAAATGCTGTCATTGAGACGGGCTCAGAGGACAAGATTCCCCCCATAGCAGACAAATCCATTAGCTAGGATGTTGACCTTCGTCTCACCATGAATGAGTCCCTCATTTCACCTACACACTTTCCAAAATCCACAAGTGACATAGGTCTCTGCCAGCTATAACCTTGTGCGTGCTAAAACCCTGTTTGAAATCCAGAACTTTGTAGTCCGCTTCTGCACTCACTAGAAGCCAGACTGAGATCAGGGCAGTCACCTCTTCGTAATTCAAAGCTACACATTGATCAGAAACGTGTGCCTGTGTGGCCAGTTGGGACATAATCACTCAAAACAGAAGCCTATTGCCAAACATGACGTTATTCACCTTCTAGAGAGCTCCAGTTTATAGCAAACATAAGTTTCTGTCCCAAAATATACCGAGTAGCAACTGAAACATGAAAGCACTCAAAACAGAAATGTGCTGGCAAGCATGAAATGCAAATGTATTCATCTTCCAGAGAGCCCCACTATGTACAGAACATAAGTCTGAATTCCAAAATAATACCCAGTACCAACTAAAACACACACATTTCCCCACATCTTGTCTTGCTTCCATCAATTTAGCAGCACAATGAAGCAATTTCCATCGTTAACATATGCACCGTATTAAGGCTAGCCAAGATTTAACATTCTTTTGTTAATTTGGCAGAGGGGAAAGACACAATAGAAGAGAGCCCTACAATTTGCAGCCATCTGTGATACCGAAAACAGTAATAAACTTGAAAAGTGCTGTTATTATACATGTTATCACTCCTAGCAAGCCAATGTCTTCAAAGAATTATGCCTTTTACGTCTAAATTAATGCCTCTTAATTTCTGTATGAAGAAAGTGTTTTCAGGCTTCTCTTTGCATTATATGTCCATTAATCTTGCCCACTGGTTTGAGCTGTCCTAGTACAATACAATTTACACTGTCAGAGATCACTGGATAAGTCATACTCAATTATGAATGTAAGATGCTAAATTACTTAATGCTGTTATTTTTAGGGTTGTGACAGGCACCACTAGCACTCAGTGTCTCAGACCACTTCATCTTCACGCTGGGAACTCCTCCTCCGGGTCTGATGGAGCACATCCATCACTGAACTCATTGCTTCGCTTATGAAGTGAACACAAAGTTCCCCAACAGACAATTAAACTAATATTTTAAATTAAAATTTGTGTAAGAATATTCATAGGCTTCTTCTAGTGACAGGTCTCCATGTAATTGCTTCCCCCACCCCTGCTTGAATATGTTTGCTGTCCTGATGATGAATCTCCCATCTACCTTCTGCTAGGGAAAAATTACACAGACTTCTCAGCATGTGAGCACTGCGGGTCACATCCATCATCCTCAGGCCTCTGTTTTACTTTTAATTACAACACTTCACTCAGGAACGTTACTTCAAATCATAAACCTAAGGAGAAAGTAGCTTTTAATTTGCAGAACAGCCATTAAATTCTCTGCTTCAGCGATATTAATTTGCTGGTGCTCTTTGTACTAAGGAAGAGATGATGTTACCTTCATTTCAGACATCATGAAAAGATAAGTTTGCCCAAAGTCACAATCACTTTGAAATTAGTTGCATTTTGTGTTCACATGCTTCCTGTGATACTGCATTTAACTAAGGCCTTCACTGAGAATCATTTTCAATTAGCAGCAAAGTTTTTAAATGGATTATTTAAGATCAATCATTTTGCCTGGGACATCTTGCAGTTTTAACACTCTGGTTTAATTTTACCCAGTCTGGGTCTTTATTTTTTTATGTATAAGTAGATGCCATTTTTGTGAGATCCGTGGGATGAAGAGCTTGATACAAATATAATAGGGTGCTGGAACGCTGAGCAAGAAACCAAGAGGGGCTTTAATGCACACATACATTCTTTGGCCCTCTGTTGAGCCTAAGCCCCACCATCGTTTCCAGCCAGCTTTAGCATCCCTTCCTTTGCACACAAACATTTTCCATCGGGATTTGGAAGTGATCACGCTGCTGCCCACGTTTAAGATCAATAACCACCATCGCTGTGTTGCCGCTCGATGGAAAATGTCCCATCGGTCACTGCCAGCTTTATCAGGTTGCCTCTCTTGTTTCCCACAGAAAGAAGTAAAGAGGCACTAGTAGCTTGGGACATTTTAGGGAGAGGAAAAATAGGAAAAATTTAAATATTACCCTAAAATTTAGGCAAATACATATCTACTAATCTAGAAAAACTGAATGCTAGACTGTCTATGTTCATAGGAGAATAGGAAGTTGAACCCTCAAAGATCTTTTCTTGTGGATTTAAATAAATAAAAACCATCAAAAAAAACCCAAACCAAACCAACCAAACAAACAAAAAAAAAACCAAAAAACCTCCAACAAAACAAAAAAGCAATCCTTACAGTAGTGCCCAAAAGGCAACTGCCCTCACTATGCATTTGAAGCAGAGTCTTGAAGACAGCATTTGCCCCGAGTGGCAATTTTAATCCGAGGCAAGGCAATAAAAATAAGCAGATAAAAAGACTGGAATAAAGACATGTTGCTCTCTCCCAGGCAAAATTGGTGAATGAGGAGGGAAGACAACAGAAGCAACGGATGTACGATGGGCTGCCTGAAAGCCTCCCCAGCCCAACCAAGGACTCCAAAAGGTGCCCACTGGCTCCAGAGGGATGAGATAAAAGGAAGATCCATTGTTCACCCAGCCCGGTTTTTCTGACCATCACACCAAGAGGAGATGCAAAACCACATGAAGCTAGCATCCAAAGTAACACAGAAGAGGATTATTTTTAACTATGTATTTGGATTACATATGTAAAATAAAAAATCACCTACAAAACTTAAAGGGCAAAATCCCACTCAGCCTACAAAACCAGTAAGACTTTCATGTTTGAGACAAGCCCAACACACAAAGCACCTTCTACCTCTTTGTGGTGGTATGAAAACAGGTAGGACATGCCGGACTAGCGTAACATTGATATATGCCTCCTTGAAAGTGAGAAGACAACTCAGCTGCTGTGTGACATATGACAGTTTTCATAGTAAATCTGAAGTAATAAGACCAAATATTACACACTTTTTTTGTGATGCTAAGATTTTTCTTAGTATTGTTTTAAATACACTGATGGTAATTTTAAATGTTCTCATTTGCCTCTGACTGTTCCTGGTAAGGTCAACAGGAACAGTCAGCATTGCTGTTAACGAGACATTATTTTCAATGAGAACAGAGAGAAGAAGCCTTTGGGCTTGTTGCTCATTCGAACTTTGAGGATTAATATTTTCCCCACTCCCTCTCATACCATGAAAAGATGGTGTTATTCTACATACCTTGTCTATCATATGCACATTCATGAAATTCAGATAAGCCAAGTATGGACCAGACAGCAATGACATGTTTCCCACATGAGGCAGATGCAGCTCTAGCAAAGGAGGTGTATTTAAGTTCAGCGCAGACGCAGATACCGTAGGGCCAGCAGCATTAAGCAGTTTAAGTATTTCAGTTTATGCAGTGAGAACCAGCGAGAGTGGCCTCATTCAGAATGACAAGAACAGCAGGGGCGATGCTTCCAGAGGTAGGAAACTGTATTGCTCTACCACTTTTATTTCCATATAAATCAAAAGTTGCCCACCTAGGAGTGCTGCTAGTACCAAATTACCTTCATGCAATGAGCTTTTGCTAAAGGAAAATAAATTCTTTAAGATACGCCTAAAATCCAGTAACCTTTTACCAGAATCAAGAGGATTTGCCACAGAGTGGAAATGCAGAATCATCTAAAAATTACTGTTATCCTGGAATCATATATTTCTATAGAAGGTGCACAAAGCTGCAGACAGTCTTAAACAAAAGCTTACTGAAGGAACTGCTCATTTATTCAGTTACGAGCATATAAAACACTTCTAATACTTTAAAAAGAGGCTTTTTGAAGCTGCTTAAAGCATTAATAGGAAACTCATCTGAAGTGTCTACATATTTCTGAAAGCAGTTGGTTTATTGTAAAATAAACTTAGACAAATATTATTCAGCTGTTTTTTAATGAGTGTAAATAATATTCTGAAAGAGGGATGAAATTGCAGTAGTTGAGGGGTAGCTGAGCTATATGTAGCATCTAAATTAATTCCTTGCTCGAATATCAGAACTTGTATGTGCAGCATTCAAGAATAAAATGAGCAAAACGTTCACAGCTTGAAAAGAGCTCCACAAGAGCTCCATTGTATCACTTCTATTACTGATGTAGAAAAACAGATGAGCAGCAAGAGTGCAAGATTTGCAGGTGATACTAGTATTCAGTCAAACCTAACAAAGACCATAAAGAGCGCTGAAACTTGGTCAACCTGAGGGCACATTAAATTTACAATTAACAAAGTGAAATGCTACAAACACTGGAGGATATAATTAGATTTACATGCAAACTTAAAGGCAATGTGCCTGCAGCTGGGATATTATTCCCAGGTTCCTTCAGTGAGAAGCCTGTGGACAAGTCACCAGACCAGCCAGGCTTTGGAGAAAGCTTCTCATCCCCAGAGAAAATCTTGGGAGCTTCTCCCACCAGAAAGGGAATGAAGAACAGCCCCCATAAACCCTCTGGCACGTTACAGCAACTGTAGGTCAGTAATTTTCAGGGCTGATATTGGCATTCATTGGAAAATAAGCAAGAAATTCAAATACAACTGGAAGAAACACTCTCACACAATGGACCCTGAGCTTAGGAGCCCTTGGTCAGGAGGCAATACAGCTCAGCAGTATGCCAAGGGCAAAGCAGGTGCAGATGCATAGGGAGTAAAGGATACCACAATATATAGGTTACAGAAGGACTGTGTAGAGGATGATTGAATCTAAGAGGCTGTCTCCTGCCCTGGCCACCACTGCTCAGGAGCCAGGCTCTTGCTGCCACCACTGCGGCGGGGCCACTTTGGCACAACAGCCAGTGCAGCGCCCTGAGCCTGTGGCTTCAGTAAGAGACAGACTTTTAAAAAAATTAACAAAAGAACTGATAGATATTTTTTCCCCTCCTTAAGACTGCACATTGCCTGTATAACCCGCATAATGGCTGGTAGATCTAGACAGTTAGACAATACAGCAACAGTTAAAAATAAGCCTACCATCTATTACATTTTATACAAAGGACAGGGAACGCTGTCCTCAGTCACTGCATGAAAGTCTTGGAACAGGAAGGAGATAAAAAGTGAGGAGAAAGATAAAAATAGAGAAAAACTGACATCAAAGGTTTCAATTTTACTTTTTATTTCTTCTTTCCTTAAATAGTTTCCAAGTAATTTATGAGACAGGAGAAAATCTCTCAAAACAGGATTTATAAAATATAATTCTATTTTTTATTTAAAAAATGTGGTGGTGTTTTTTTTTTTCATATGGCAGCTTAACATTTATGATTAACTTACAATACCTGATCCAGTTATAGTAATTTGCAACATACTTCAAAACCAGTATATTGCCACTCAAAATCCTTAAACCAAGACACCAAATGTCATGGAACTCAATTAAAAAAAAAAAAAGGAGTGACTCTAAACAGCTGTAAATATTGGTGTGTTGTTTGCCTTTGGGGTTTCGAGCCCTCGGGCTTCACATTTGTGAGCTACCCTCTGCAAACACACAAGGCCGGAAATATATTTTTCATTTAAAAATGTGAAGCAAGAATATTTCTGCAAAATGTGGAGCTGGAAAACAAACAGCAAGCTCTTCTTAATACTGATGCATCAACAATATCTCATCTGACCCTGCCAGCAGACCTGATGCAAAAAGCTCTGAGAGTTGGCGAAGCGCGATTTTAGCCAATCTTCCCTCTTCAGGTTTTGCTCTTTCAGTACTTTTTTCAACAGCAGAAAGCCACACTAAAACCTGCCTTTGGGATTCACACTAGAGACTCAGAGACAACCTACTAGCTTGAGAAATAAGAGCTGAGGTCAGATCTGTGACTAAAGCATTTCAAAACATGTTCACTTGTACTAATTAGAGTAGTTTTATTTTATTAATAAGGATGCAGAAGTGCCACAGAAAAGAAAGAAACACATTAAGAATTTTTGCATCTGGCTATAAAAACTACTTGGAAACAAGACAAAACCTTTGCTGGGTTATAGGGTTGTATCACTGCTGTTAACCTCCAGACTTGAGCAAGAATTTGTCCAGAGTAAGGTATGAACTACTGGGAATGTACAAAAGGGGAATAATCGGTTCATCCATTCTGTTAAAGAGGGCAAGGGGAAAAAAAATGACAGAACAACAGCAAAGCAAACACAACCCACAAAACCTAGAAGCTGCTCCACCTGTCACCCCCTCCAGCAGATATCTATAGCCCAAGCGATGCTCTCAAATACACGTCTTTAAACCGCATTTGAGTCCCAAAGATTTTCATTCCATTGCTTTTCATGAAGCTGACAAATTGAAGGGAGGAGGCTTTGGCTAGAATCTCACACATGCCAACCACTCTGCAGCAAAAATGAAATCAAGAGCAGAGAGGAGCTCACCCTCGCAGGGAATGACTGCGATAACTCTCTGAGCACTAACTGCATGCCAGCTGCTGGGCAAACCTTCTCAGGGAAATACCAAATGCACAAGGAACAGATTTTTTTTGAGGAAAGGTCATTCCTGTACAGCCATTATTCAGCTACACTTAATTGTGCTTTAGGAAGTAGGTTAACTAAATCACATCGCTTAAAAAGCCTTAGGAATGACTTTGCTTTCAAAGCTGTGCACTCTCTGTTACTAGAGAGCCCAGGTATGTAATTTTTCAGAGAAGAAATGCCATTTGGTAATTAGCTTAAGTGATGCAATTTTCTTCCAAGGATAATAACACTGACTTGCAGCATCTGATGTCTGGCGACCTTTGCAGCTGCAGCTTCATCCTGGAGAATGATGTGAAAACAAGGAGGAAAAGAGGAGCCCTACAGCTGGTGACACAGGCACATCCACCACTGTGACCCACTCCTGTTGGCAATGGCGACAGTGATCCAAAACCTCCTTGGCTGCCCTTCGCTGCTGCAGGTTCTGATGCCCTGCTAAACTCCACACCCCTTGAGCTTGCATTACAGATATTTTTTTTCCCCCCTTGCTTCCGTAAGAGTCATTTATTTCCTGGTTGAAATATGAAAGCCTGCAATATCTTACATTTCTCAAGATGGGCTGTTTGTTGGCAGAGCTGGCCACATCACATCATACCAGGAGAGACAGGTCAGCTGGGGAACTAGCAAAGGCCACCCATTAACAGCCCTTGAGGTCCTCCTGCAACACCAGTGCCTGACAAGTATCAAATACCAACACAGAAGTAGATGCTTATTCAAAAGTGATCTACCAAGAGCAAGAAAACAGATTAAGAAGAGTCCAAAAAGAAACACAGGAGCTGTTGTGTTTGCTTTGCACTCATGACTAACCTGTTTCCAAATGGATGCGAATTCAACTCATTAGGCCATTTGTTGAGGTGTGGCCGTTATTCCTGCCGCTTCCTGGCAAGGGACATGTTGGCAGGCAGCTAGCATAATCACCAGCCATTCCTGCTGAAAAATTTCCAAACCTAATGTTTCTGGGATCATGCCCAGCACGGCAAAAGAAAGATCAAGCTCAGCTACCTCCGGTGCTGCAGAAATTGATGCGAGGATATCTGCCAAGAGGCAATCTGAGGCAGGACTGCAGTAGGTGTTAACGTGCCCTAATTTGTTTCATGCTTATCAAGAACAAGCAAGATGCACTAAATTAACACACCAAAGTTAGGACTTGCTAACTCACGGATGAACGTGTGGTGCAACTTGTGGAAGAGGAAGAGGTGGAAAAAAAATCACTCCCAAAGGATTTTCCCCCTTTCTGATCATTCTCAGAGCAAACAGAGTTGCAAGTTGTAGGAAACTGCATTTTTGGATGCATACTAAGTATTGTATAAAGATGTTTCTGTTCTAGTAAACAAAGCTAGCACAGAAAAGCCTACAAAGCAGCCTATTAGATTTTCTTCTTAAAAGAAAAAAAAAAAAAAAAAAAAAAGGAAAGAAAGAAATCTTACTATTTCTTACAAATTGATTTACCTTTTCCTGAGCAGGAACCAGACATGCCTCTGGACAGGAGACACACAGCCTTCACCATTTACTTTCAAACAAGTAGCCTCCGGAAACAGATACTTGCTACTATACAATTTATCCAGCAAGAAAGCTGGAGCTCTGAAGGGCAGGGACTAATACTCTATGGAGGGCATCCATTGAAAGGGTATCCAAAGATTATTAAAAATTAATATTAAGCTTACAGTGCCATACCATATCACATCTCACTCAAACATTACTGTGGAGCAGCTTCCAAACAATATTTTTTTTTAATCCACAATTAAATCTGCTGCAGGTAACCCCTGCAACACTTCCACAGGTCACAGCACTGCCCAACGCATCTTTAGTACAGGAACTGAAAAATTTTTTGCTCTAAGACAAAATCACCTGTTTCAGCTTTCCAGTTTGTTCATTCAGGATTTTTCCTCTCTTGTGAGAGAGAGCAGGTTTGTGAGCAGAGCTAATATCCTCCATTAAAACACCTGATGCTGCTGGAAACACTGGCCCAGCTCCCAGACTTAGAAGCCGTCTTCAGCTCTGTGACAGCAAATGGCAGGTGTCAACACAAGGTGACAGAAGCTACTCACACTCTAGAAATATAAAACAGGATGACCATGGCTTGGAGCAGAACACTGCTATATAACAAGGACACCATGATGCTGCCACCATCCGAGTCTCTCAGAAGAGGGGTCTGTCACAGCTAAGCCAAATCCACAGATGGGTGCAGCCACCTTTCATCACCACAAACTTTCTAGCCCCAGCCCTGCCCACCTTAAAAGTTTCATCAGGACTATAAATGAGGGTTCATACCTGCACCCTCTCACCCATAGATAACACTATTCTGCAAAAATAGCAGGAGATTTCTGTCTTCATCCATGGTTTGGAAACAGCAGTACCATGGATCTTTCACTACAGTATTACCAAACAGGTGTTGCGATGTCTCCAGGTACCAAAACACTATATAGCTTCTGGAAAAAAGACAGGAACTTTCTAACTCTTCCCTTCCAGATCTGATCACAGCCCATCCCAAGTGGGTCCTGCTCTACTGGGGGGGAGGAATCTGTGATGGGACCTTCCTCAGTCCCATCTACGCCCAGGAGGCCTTGGCAGCGTCCCTTTGTGAGGCTGCAGCAGACTGACAGCATGGACCAGAGCAGAGTTCCCGGCCTCAGCACACACTAACAGAAGACCTTCTGTGTGTTTGGTACAGGTAAGAACAAAGGGCTGCTTTTTTATTTCCCCACCACTTTGTGATCACAGGAAACTGATTCCTCTCAAATCTGGAGCTTGGCAAATATCTGTCACTAAATAAAATATTACATTGTATTCTTCAGGGAGACCAACATACTGTGTTAACATTAGAAAATACAGTCCATTCCCTTGTATAAAAATTTGACCAAACACAGTCATTAAACTTGGAAGCAGTACGGCAACTGAGGCCAGGTCAGGTAAATCCTGCTGACATCTAATCAAAGAAAACGTACTAGGATTTAGGGTCTGTGGAGGTAATTCCGCTTTAGCCACAAAATCCAGTCACAGGAGCTTTGCATAGACAACGTGATTGTAACCTACTTGCTCAGAAAAGCAGGTTCTGCCCAACAGCATCTCAACAGTCTTTCTTATTTCCCAGCTCACTGCAACCTGGGGAGAAAGCCTCTTTTCTAGAGAGTCACAGGATGAACACAGTAGCACACCAGACTCATCTGGGACCCGCACAGGCAAGTAGTGCCTAAGAAAAGCAGCCATCCCTCTCCAGAGTCTGCAGGATATTTCTATACGACAACATACATCCCTCTCTCTGCCCTGACATGCTTTAAGATTCCTTCTTTTAAGGTGCAAATGTGAAAGATAAATAACCACAGGAGATCCCCCTCCTGCAAGCAGGCACAGCTACCCATATCACCAGCTCATCCAAGAGGAGGAATAACACTCTCTTACCTGTTTTTCCCCACCACCACTCAAGTACAACAGTGAAGCTGAAGGCAGAGGCGCCAACATCTGGCAACGGAAAAGCAAAGATGCCCTCTCTCTGCTCCTGGATGTCTTTTACCTCCAAAGGGGCCAGGCAGGGAAGAAAGCAGCACTGGCTCTCACCCCACTCAGGTGATACTAGCACCCTGCTAATTGACTTCCTACACCTCAACCAATCAGGCTGAGGCTAATTACAGGTACTTCAGGTGCAGCAATAAGAGTAATTACAACAGAAGAACCTGCAGCAGGAGCCTCTCTTGGTTTCAGCTTGATGCACTGAGGTAGTGCTCAGTCTGCTAAGATAAGAGTGTTTCATAAAACCTCAGAATCACTACAAAAACTAAGCCTCCCAGGAAGGAAATGTGCTCAGAAACCACCAATACATTTAATCTCTTCTTGCTCCTGTTACGTTTGCCTGGGTGGAAAGGGGAGTTTTAGACAGAGAAAGTTCAACAAAATCTCTTGCTGGTGGGAGTGGTGGATTCGTGCTGCTGCAAGTTTTACCAGTGCTACGGAGTGTTTTTACAAGTACTTTTGGGTAATTCCATAACATGACTGGCAACCGTGCTGCCACCCCTCAGAGAGGCAAAGGGCTTGGGAGCACTTTCCTGCAAATGCCTTTGCATTTAAGTAGCTTAGCTGTTTTCAGATGTGTCAGTTAAAATTGGATATGGTGGGTTGATTACACCAATCTCCACATCCAGCTGGCTCGCACAGAGCATCAGATACAATATCCTCAGTCCTGGGCAAGAATTATTGGAGATGTTTACCATGTTCTGGTTTTATTGCTCTAATTTCTTGCCAGAAAGGTTTGCTGATGTTAAAATGGACCTCAGCTATGCTTTGCTTTTAATAGTCCTGTTGAACACCTACATTTTATAGATGTTTTAAACACTTATAATTTAATAGTCCTATTTAAACACCTCATTGAATTCTGAAAATAACTTTGAGTTTTACTACCAAATATCTTTTGCCACAGCATGGTAATAGAGATCTTAAAAAAATGAATCTGGTTGCCTGATCCAATATGTGCCATATTCATTTGGGCACAGAGCTTGTCACAGCTCTTTTTCAGTGCTTAAGTAGTAAAATTTCATTTGATTCTCTGCAGAGATTACTTTGCATACTATAGCAAAGACCCTGCAACAGGAAAATTTCCTATATTCAGCATAACTATGCTTTTATCACCTTATTCATTACATCTCTTCCTACCACAATAAATAATTTCTTGCAATTCCCTTCCTTGAAATCTACAGAGTTTCAGATTGGTGAGTATTCTACGTTCCAAATCCTTTCCTATTTAGTCCAATTATATGTATTTCACTTTTAGCATCTTCCCAGGAACCAGCTCCCCCAAGCCATCGTGGCCAGCAGGACTGACTGCAGTTGAAATGCAGTATTGTAATACTTGGTGATGCTTGGGGGTATCTGCCTGTGCTTTGAAGCCTCTTGCTTTAAGGTGTTTCTATATCCATCAAGCAGACTGGCTGGGAAACGTACCCAGTTGTATTGGCTGGAAGCTTCTTTCAACTTTGTCTCCCAACACTCAGTTTGGATCATCAATTTAATGGACCATTTCACTGTCTCCATACAAACCATGCCACATTATCCCGGTTCTACTGACACCAATTTATCATTTTTCACAATTTTCCTAAGGACAATTTTAGTCTATCTTCACTTTTTTAATGTACCTTTAAATGAAGCATTGTCTAAGTTCAGTTGGCCCTCTTGTCTTTATAGAGGCGTTCAAGAGACCTGATCATTACTCTTGCCTAGTAGGTATTTTCCCAAGTGTGTTTTTTCAAAACTACATTATGTAGTCTTCAAAGGATCTGACCTTGCTAAATGAAAATGTCTCCACATCTACATTCTGCTGAATCCAGGGAGAGCAGAGCTGACTTCATCTGTCTCATGACCAAACTTGTTAAACTCCTAACTACATCGTCGTTTGATGAGAAATTTTCATGTTACCTTCAGCATCGCTGAGGGTGATTTTGCACCCTGTGTTCACTCACCCAACCTGCTTTAGAGGAGCGTATTTGAACTCAGGTACCAGCCCCATTGTTCACTGGACAGCACAGAGACCTGGGACAACACCTGAAGGCTACGCTTGTATCCACCTGAACTACTGCCTTTCTATCGCTCTGGGATGTGACAATGCTGGCTTACCTGATGTAAAAAATGTTAACTGTTGGTTTTGCTGTAAAGCTTACATACAGCTACAAGTCGGTACAATAGTTACGGGTAATCTGAAACAATAAGACTTCACCTTCAGAGAACATACCAACAAACAACAGCGTTTATTACTGTATCTTCTTCGGCATTCAGGGAAATTACAGTAAGAACATTTTCCTCGCATTTGATCTCTTTTCTGTATTTCGCATTTATACAAGCTTTTAAACACCAAACAGATGATCTAGCCCTTGGGCATATAAATAGTCTGGGTTTTATTGAGTTTACCTGAGTCCACAAACTGCAAGGGCAAG
Organism: Pedionomus torquatus; assembly: GCA_013398155.1. Classification (NCBI taxonomy): domain Eukaryota; kingdom Metazoa; phylum Chordata; class Aves; order Charadriiformes; family Pedionomidae; genus Pedionomus; species Pedionomus torquatus. The sequence goes on along the minus strand of VZRU01011951.1, from coordinate 131,106 downwards.
AACCTGTAGGACCCTTAAGTAACATAAAATCAGGGTTTTAAAAGGCCAGAGATTGAAAGCAAGTGAAGGTCTCATATAGTATCTGCACCTGGAAACACATAGTACAAGCAGGTGAGAAAAGTATTTGACACAGTGCAGGAGACTTTATAGTGCTGCATTTCCAGCATCTAACTACTAAGGTAAATTCTTCATGGTGTGTTTTGTTTTGTTTTTTAATTTATAAAACTACCTATAGAGCTTCTCTAACCTTTCAGAAAGCTGGAAAACTTGAAGCAGGCAATAAAGGGAATCAAAACATATTCAGCTGTAGGTAAATTAGATATTCCTAATGTATTCTTTTTTTCCTGTGCAATTTAGCAAATTAGTTTACATTGTCTGACAAGTTGTCCTGGAAAACATAAAAGCTCAGATTAATTTTAGGTTGGTAGAAATGATAATTCAATATTTGCTTATTTACATCCACCCACGCTAGAGCTAAGAGCCGTATCTTCTGTGTCATGTCAGATATATCAATACCAACACGTTAAACCTCCTCCTCCTTTCCCAGTTTATTAAGATAAGCAGCAGATGCCACGGGGTGAGGAATTGCCCGTACAGGATGTATCCTCACCTGCTGCATCAGAAACCTTCCCATGAAATGCCTCAGCTACCACTCACAATTAGCTTTAACTCCCATGTGTTGTCTCAGAAGCACGTTACGCTGCCCTGTCTCTTCAGAGTTAATAGCACCTAGCTTTATTTATTACCCTGTGGTGTTTACATATAGTCATTTTAAGACACTGCCTTCTGATGGATAGCTTTGTAATGATGCATACAACGTTTAAGTGGTCTGTTTGTAAGCAGAAGAAAATGAAAAAGCCTCATGGGCTATTTTAGCACTGTACTGAGATGATGTACAGTTTTGCATCAGGTGTAAAGATAGCACGCTGCATAAGGGAGTCTTGAGGGAAGTATTGCTAGAGGAAGACAGACAGAATGTGCTCTTAAAAGAGCTTTCATGCTGAATACATGCAACTAGCCCCTCCAAACTAAATTTCTGCCCATTACAACTACTGCTAGAAATGCCAAAAAAAAAAAAAAAAAAAAAAAAAAAAAAAAAAA
>VZRU01011951.1:78242-129904 GCA_013398155.1 Pedionomus torquatus | reverse complement strand
AAAAAAAAAAAGAAAGAAAAAAGAAAAGAAAAAGAAAAAGAAAGATTGATTACTTCATTCCTTTGACTGTTCTCAGACCTAGGATTGGTCCCCACAGCATTTCCTGGATGACTTCATACGGATCCAGTGAGCTGCCTGTACTGCACCCAACAAAAGCTGTGAGATTTTACATGTTGACAAACAGCTGAACTCTTGGCTACAGGAGCCCTACATTGATCTGCTCAAGGGCTGGTATTTAAAGGAGCTGAAATGCATGCTGAATACTGAAGCTGAAAAACCCTGTAGGGTTACCCCAGGAACCGTAGCCACGTTTCCCCCCCGCCAGTAATTACAGAGCAAAAAGAAGAGGGCAGTTAAACCTAGAGAAATTCTGCCACAGCAGCATGACCACTGCCCAGCACAGCCCTCCGAATCCTCAGGCATCTTTTTTTAAACGCTGTTTTAAATTGTTAGCACACGAAGATGATTCCTTCCCGAGCACACAACATAATGCAGTCTTAAATTTCAGTTTCCCTGATAAACTTGCTGCAGCTCTGTGCACATTAGGAATTGCATCTGCTAATCTGTATTTGTTCAAGCCTCCTTATCTAAAGGAAAAAGTGCTGCTTGATTTAAGATTCCTTGAGGAAATCTGCCTGTACATCTCTGGCTGGTGAGTAAAACAAACAGCATCCACGTCCCAGTAGGCATCCGCCACCCCCCGACATCTCTTCATTTAATTAGTTTTAAGAAAGCCAGTCTATCCAAAAGCTGACAAAGCTGCACAAGAGAAACGCTTAAGTATTTATTTAGAAAATGAAATACATTACCAGCCGCATTGTGAAGTTTCCGAGTCACCTGCAGGGAAATAAGGCAGAAATCCGACGTTCACACACTACTCCTGACTGTACCGGCGCCCAGGCTGGCTCTTACAGAATAGCAGACGAGAGTGAAGCTGCAAACCTTTGAGTTGAGCTCACTCTATAGGCATCAGAAAAACCTCAAAGAAAAAAAAAAAAAAAAAAAAAAAAAAAAAGAGCCAGAGCGGGAGCGAGCAGCCCACAGACAGCAAGATGAGAAACTTCTGGCAAGTCTCCAGCACAGGAATGAATTTGCTGTCATTCAGAGACGTATAGCGCTGGAAATGAAGGGAAACTTGAATTTACAGGCGGATTTGCATCCTGCTCTAATCGTTCCTGCAAAGATGTGCTCATTTTACAAGGCTCATCTAGGAACAACGCTGGATCAAAAATTAAATAGCGTGGTAGGTATGTATACATACCCCCCCACACACATATATATAAACCAAAGTGCCAGCACAAACTTCAAATGGCTCGTTCCATCAGCTATTTGCTGTGAATTTTATTAAACCCAGCAGAGAGGCACAGTGGCAACTCAAATTCTTTTTACATATCAAAGCGGATTCACAGGGGTTTCTAATGCTCTTTAGGCACCTAAACAAATTTGATCAGTTTTTTTTCCAAAATTATCAGGAAGCTGGAATACATTTTACAGAGATAATTCACGTGTTTTCAAGCATGTGGCAAAAGCGTCAGCACACTGAGACTAAACTTGTCCAAACATTTATGAATTTCCAGCCAACAGACAGAAAATAAACAAGTCCATAGTTGAAATAATGAGGAAGAAATATTGCTGGTCACAAATTTTTCACATAGGGGTCAAAAGACTCCACAAGGCATAACTGACCTTGATCACCAAGAAAGTGCTTAAATCTGAATTTGAGGGAAAATGTAAAAAATGGTGGTTTCTAATGCCAGCAGTAAAACCAGTTAATTTTGGTGTTTTGCACTGAACCCCGGCTCCAACATGTCTCAGGGATGTGCAGTCTGCTGTGCTTAGATATTTTGCAGTCGTGTACGCAAAGCGAATGTCAACTCATGAAAAATTTGTAAATAAACACTTTCTTGGCATGAAAAGCGAAAAGAGGCTCCACACAGCGTGGGTTAAACTGTGCAACTGAATTCAGCTTCTTTATTCCCTACTATGATAATGCATTCATTTAAAATCTGGTTACAAGTTCAGTGTCTCAGTAAATATAGCTCCTAATAATTACAGCTCTCCAAATTAGAAGTAAGGTTCCCGTAGTTTTGGATTGCTTTTAATTTAGCTAACAAAGAGGAGTAAAAAGTCAAGCTAAGCTAAATAACTGGAGGGATTCTTTATTGCTTGTTTTCTTTCTATTAATAAATCAGCCCTCTGTGGGAAGAAAATCAAACAGTAACAAACAAACAAGAATTCATTAGTGACACAGAAGGCGACGCTGAGGAAGGCAGAGGAGCTGTGTGACAAAGAGCAAAATATTTGCCACCTTTTTGGGGGGATGTAGAGGCAGAAACATCCTTAATGTCAGCAACGCTGCAACATTTGATTCATCTCCAGTTTTCAGTTCCAGCCCTGCAGATGGAGCAGCCAAGAGGCACCAGCTGTGCCCAGCTGTGTCAGTGTCAAGTTCTGCAAGGCACCGTATGGCTGCTGGAGCCCAGGCTGTCCCCACTGCCCCAGTGCTGGGAACGTGGCTGTGTTTGGTAATCACCGGCCACATCCATCTGCCACCTGGATAAGCACAAAGGCATTTTTCAAATAATCCCATTTCTCTTCTCTTGTATGCACCTCCCTTTGCCTCCAAAGACGGTGGCAAGCTGAAACTGGATGGGAGCTCCAGACAAACAAGTTACCACAAGCCAGCAACATGCCTCTGTGGCCAAGAAGGCCAACGATCTCCTGGGCTGCATTAAAAAGAGCATGGCCAGCAGGTCAAGGGAGGTCACACTGCCCTCTATTCTGCCCTGGTGAGGACACATCTAGAGCACTGTGTCCAGTTCTGGGCCCCCCAGTTCAAGAAAGATGAGGAACTACTGGAAAAAGTCCAGCAGAGGGATATGAATATCCACATCAGGGGACTGGAGCATCTCTTTTATGAGGAAAAGTGGAGAGACCTGGGTCTGTTTAGCCTGGAGAAGACTGAGAGGAGATATTATCAGTGCTTATAAATATCTGAAGGGTGAGTGTCAAGAGTATGGGGCCAGACTCTTTTCAGTGGTGCCCAGTGATAGGACAAGGTCACAAACTGGAACACAGGAAACTCTGTCTGAACATGAGGAAAAACTACATTGAAGGTGCCAGAGAACTGAAACAGGCTGCCCACAGAGGTTGTAGAGTCTCCTTCTCTGGAGATATGCAAAACCTGCCTGGATGTGACCCTGTGCAACCTGCTTTAGGTGAACCTGCTATGGGAGGCAGGTTGTACAAGATGATCTCCAAAGGTCCTTTCCAACCTCTACCATTCTGTGATTCTGTTAAATGCATCCTAGCAGCATCTGCAGGGTGCAGATCCTGGGGCTGGCTGGGTGTCCTGCTCAGGATCTCTGATCATTTCTTTGCTGGAGACACAGGCACTGAAGCCAAAGCAACACCATGGGTGGGCTAGGAAGGAGGAGGTTTCCTGGCAGCGTCTGAGCAACCAACCCACCACAACATAAGCTGGAATCTCTGTCCAAAACTTACTGTCTGGTTTGCATTACAAATCTGCATTTCTTACTGGAGACTATGGGTGTTTACATTGGTAGGTAACCTCTATTTCAATAGCATCGTTACTGCAAACTAAAGGTATCTCTAAAGAAGGAGGGAACATCAGGCATTTCAGGACATGAAGAAACTGGCCCAAGCACTATTGCTGTAGAAGACAAAAGCGGCAATTTGGGAATCGCATGTACCATCATGTTCAGGTCGATACTGGATATTTTTGTCGAAAGCTGCTGGCAAACTCCACTTCGAGCACAGGGCTGATGGCTTTTTCTTCCTCCAAGTTGGACTGCAATTACTGAGCAAACCACAGGCTGACAACACAAATGTAGGGAACAGAATATTCATGCAGAGGCAGACAGAGCATCGGCAGGGTGGCTGAAACCTGGTTAAAACCCATGCTTCATATCCTGGCAGGATCCCACGTTGGGTGGGTTCGGGGCAGAGCCTGGGATGCTGCAGCAGGGCGAGCTGTCTTCTCACCTGCCCTCTCCCCCAGCACCATCACCCAATGGCTTCTTGGCCAGGGACCTTATTGCTGGCAGCAAGTAGGAAGCAGAACAAAGTTTGAATTCCCAAGGCCAGACTGAGCTTGCAGTGCTTGACCTTAGAGCAAGTCTGCTTTGACTTGCACGCAAAGCAGCAGCAAAGCCCTATTCCTCTATTTGTTAAGAAAAAAAATAACAAAGAGAAAGGTACCAGCAGCAGCTGCCCTGGGAGCATATCCCTTAGGCAGGGACAGCCAAGGGACGACAGGCAGGAGGGACAACACCTGGCTTTTCACACCTGCTTGGGCTTGTTTGGTTTTTTTTAAATATGAATCCATGTTGACTTTCTAACAACTCCTCCATGCTCTCATTTACACCCATTTGCTTCTCCCCATTTCCCCCAGTTTCTCCCTGTTGTGGTTTTTCCCCAAGTTCCCTCTTTTCAATTTGGAATTCCCTGAATTTAACCTATCTTTTGTTGGAATATCACCTGAGAAATATTTTCAGTTAGTCTCGATTTGTATCACACTTCCTGCATCCTATTACAATTTTCTCACCCAAACCACAAGCAGTATCTGTACTTGTTCATTCAGGGTCTCCTGTAGCACCACCAGCTCCCCTCAGCCCTTGTTGCTGCCACAGCAGGAAAGGACCAAAGGATCAAAGCAGCTAGTTTCACCGTCTAGCAAGCAAACTGACCAGAAATTAAGAAAATACATTAGGGCTGTAAAAATAGATGAAATCTCTGCTTGTACAGATGAAGTGAAACCGGGGAGACCTGGGAAAGATAGGGTCATACATGTTATTTTACCAATTCCCTGCCTCTACAGGCATCTCACACTCCTGTGGCACAGCCAGTTTCTCAAGGACTGTAACACTTGGTCTAACTAATGTTTATGGGGTTAGTACAGAGGCATCCAGGGGAGGCTTAATGGCCTGCGACGAAGAAAAGGTCAGACCAGATGACCAGTGGGCCTTTCTGAGGACTGAGATTAAAAAGAATCTCCTACCACTTGCAGGATTTAACTTAAGGAATAATGGCAACATGGGGAAAAAAAATCTCTTGGGTTTTTTTTTGCAAGAGTCCATCAATTTTAAAGCACCCCCCCAAAGTGAAAACTCCACATACGGGGGAGAGCAGGAGACAAAAGCTGTCCTGGAGCAAACAACCCTGGATTATTCAAAACTAACTCACACAGTTACTTCTTTACACCACAAGATCATAGAATCATAGAATGGCTTAGGTTGGAAGGGACCTCAAAGATCATCGAGTTCCAACCCCCCTGCCATGGGCAGGGACACCTCCCACTAGAGCAGGTTGCTCAAAGCCCCATCCAGCCTGGCCTTGGACCCCTCCAGGGATGGGACATCCACAGCTTCTCTACGCAACCTGTTCCAGTGCCTCACCACCCTCACAGGAAAGAATTTCTTACTAATATCCAATCTAAATCTCCCCTCTTCTAGTTTAAAACCATTACCCCTTGTCCTGTCCTGACAAAGAGTCTCTCTCCTGCTCTCCTGTAGCTCCCTTCAGATACTGAAAGGCTGCAATAATTTTTCCTTGTGCAATCCCTGACATCCGAGATCCAGCCACACAGACCAGGCACAGCCTCACAATGAACACAAGCAAATATCTGGAAAGTATCCTGTCCTCAACCACATCCCCCATTGCTACATTTGTGCATTTGGAATACCTATTTTTGCATATGGAAAGAAACACACTTTTTTTTTTCACTGGGCAGACACTGGAGATGTCATAGTCGGTTAGAATTACAGGCTCTGAGTGGCTGGGCAGAGGAAGGAGCATTAGCAGAGAGTCGGTGTGAATATCAGCGATACAAGGGATTTTCCTGAGCAGGATTCTGTCTAAATTACACATTGCACTGAAAGTCTGAAACATATAACACGCTCAGTAGATTTATTTTTAAAAAAATCTGTCCTCTGTCTCCCTGTGACTGAAGAGAGATCATTACCAAGAGGTAATGAAAGTTGCTGAGCTGATGAAGAATGTTTTGCTCGGAGCTAATGTCATTTGAGGTTGGGGTGGGGGATTTTTTTTTGCTGTTTTTCTATTTGCTGCCTGACAGCCTGCCATGCCCATCACTTCTCTTAGCCAGTGTGTCCCAACAACCATGCCAGCACAGTCGTAACTTCCAGCTACAGCACTTACTCATTGAGCTTGACATGCAATTGGTTTTCTCACAGCAAAGACAGAACGCAAAACACCTTGGCCCAAAATGGCTTTAAGGTCTCTGTTACTCATCCTTTGTGTGCGCCCCAGGTTTTTTTCTCAGAGCACTGGATTTCTGCCTTTAGACACTTCACAACATTCATTTCAATTTCTAATAGCAGATGATTGACTGCAAACCTCAGGCTCCCTTCTTTGAGCAGTTTTGCAGACAGCAATATCATTTATATAAATTTATANTTATATAATGTAATATATTTAAATAACAAATGAAAATGAGCTATTTGCGCTTCTCTCATGCTGTCAAAACTCAATTCCAGTGCCAAAAAGTTATGGTCAACTGGTGCCAGGGGCTTAGAGGAGCACCACAGGGGGAACACAGGACCCCTTTTCTCCAGAACAGCCCAGGGATGTTGCGCGGACACTGACTGCAGCTTCCTTAGTACCAGTGACAGCATTTCCAAATTCAGTCTTTGGTTGACATTTTGATTTCCAGGTGTGGTCATTTTTTTTTTTTTTTTGTAAAAACACTGAAGTTATGTCCTTAAAAAAGCGTGCATCTAATCTGCATAATATTAGTTAGAGAAAAATTTCATTTTTCCCTCAAATGAAAGGACGGCTAGAAAGCTGCTCTTTGAGTCAAGTGCTTCATCAAGATCCCTGGTCTCATTCCTATCATTTGCTTATGCAAAAAAGAGAGGAAGAGAGGAACCACACTGATCCACTCGTGCTTGCTGCCCTGCCTGCCACACTACGGTCAGTTCAGTTTCACACACTCTGACAGAAGAATTTGGGTTTAATCTGTCTTCTGAGGGTTTTGGGGTTTTTTTCGTAACTTTCTCACATACTAAAATAAAAAATAATTCAGAACAAGAAAGAAATAGCAAAGCAAACAGCAATCCTGCAACCATCTGCCTACTATGGATGAGCCATCTCGTGTACAAATCCATGTGAAGTGAAGGGAGGGGACTTTCCTCCGGCCCCGCTGTGATAAAACAGGGTGGCTCTCATGGAAGTGATTTTCTGCCTGGACCTCAGCACCACATTTTTTTAGGCAGCTGATAATGCTTGTTGCTTCCTCCTTCCCATGCTTTTGCACCCACCTGAGCCTGGGACCAGTGGGGCTGATGAGTCCTCCCCATCCCCAGGGTGGACCCTTGTGACCCTAATGCAGCATCTGTGTCCTCCTGGCAGACTCTACACATCCCATAGCTGCAAGCTGTTGTCCCCCTCCAAGAGAGGGATTCCAAACTGGCCTTTGCAACAAAATATAGTTAATAAAGACATACGGTGGCAACTTCTACTAATCTGTCCTAGGCAAGACTATGGAAAAAAAAACAGTGATTTTATTGTTAAAGAAAGGAAGCCCTGGGTATCTTGCAATAATTAATAATCTGAATTACTCTATCTGTAAGATAATAATGCACCATTAGAAAAAGATCCAATTTTTATTATCCAATTTTTATCAGAAATTAAAATTAACTGCAGTTTAATATAATTCAAAGTCAGCTAATTATAGATCAGGCAAGGAAAATCTATGTTCTATGACAACATCAGTTCCATCAGATGCAGAATGAACAGCCTTCCATCCCTGCGTCCTCCCCTCTGGCCCTGCCAGGAGAGCCCAGGGGACTTTCAAACCCTTTGAGCCCCTCACAGGTAAGGCGACCACCATCATCCATGCAGGAAAGCAATAGTTCTCCTTTCCATCTACAACAATCCTAGCTTTTAGGAGCATTTTGATTTCATAATCAACTGTGTGAATTAGGAAATAAATATTCACCCATTCCTGTAAGTGAAGCCTGAGCACTGCTGTTTGACAACCACCACAAAGATGTCAATTTTTTAATACCCAGTTTGTTTAAAGGAGGGATGAACAGAATTACTGAGAAACCTGATGATAGGTATTCTCTGCCCTGCAGATAATGCCTTGCAAGAGCCAAGACTATCCCATTATATCCTGAGTACAAAAAAAAGAAATAAAAAATTAAAAAAAAAAAAAAAAAAACAAAAGAGAAAAGAGAAAATCCATAAGGCTTTTCCAAGAAAGTTTCCAAGCTACAGCAAGGTACCATGAAACACTCCCCAGCAGGCTGCTTGATTGCCTCCCACCATGCCACACAAAAACATAGGTGTTTGCTCTCAATCAGAAACCCTGATTTTTGAACACAAAAGAAAGAATGACAGTTCCCTGCATCAGGCAGTACATTCCTCGATTCATTCCCAAGTCCGATGCCAAGAGGTGGAAACCAACCCTCGGTACGTCATGCCTCCAAAACCCAGTTCTCCATTAAGTTATTAAGATATCAAGTGTTTCAGCCTCTCTTCCTGACCTCCCCGTGCAGGAAATCCCACTCTGCTTTCTCCAGGAGCCCCAGTTGCCCTCCCCTGTGCTTCCAAGAGCTGATGGACCAGCAGCACGACCACAGCAAGAGTTTGATGGATGTCCTTGGGACAGCAGATGGAAAGGAAGAAGAGTTGGTTCCTGCTCAGTGCCTGCTAGAGTAGGAAGGAGGCAAGGAACTATAGCTGTGAAAACAAGGGTCTGTGCAAGTTGCTCTTACCCAATCTGCTTAATTCCTATTTGCTTCTTTAAATAGTGAGGGCTCTCTGCCCAACTAGCAGATTTTAAGACAGCCAGTCAGCCAAAATCCAGGAGCTCCTGTATTCCTGTGCCTCACCCAAAACTGCCTGTGAACCCTCTCGTAAACAGCCTTAAAAGCCACAGATTAAATCAACAAAGCTAAAGGAATATTTTTCTCATCCAACTAATTAGTCGGATGAGAGATATGCAATGTGGTCTACGGAGCTAGCACTAAATATATATCTAGCCATACATGTATGTGCACATAATTTAACTAGGGACAATATGGTTTTACCAGCTTTTTCCAAAGAAGCAGTTCCCATCTGCTGAAGTTATCTGTACTTCTGCTGTGGGGCTTTGGCCCTCTCTTCCCAGGCAGCACTGGAGCAGGGTGCTCCTCAGCATCCCCAGCTCTTGGGGCAAGAGCTGGGCACATCTCACCTTTTTCTCCAGGGCATATCTGTGATACGGGCAATGCCTCCCGAGCCACAGCTGGGGCAATCTGTCACCTACCAAAGAAAAGTGATTTGCAAGGTCTGCTCTTGACATCATCAGGCAGGATGCCTGTCATATATGCTGTATCAAAACATCTTCACAAGACTGTAAGGCTACGTGTTGAATTGTTTTAGGCGTCTGACCAGCACCAGACCTAACAAGCAGCCTTTCACTGTAATCTGGTTTTAAAAGCCTTGAAAGGCTGACTAAAATGAGCCTATTGTATACTGAAGATACTGTATCTATAAATAGCATATTAATCATTTATGGCGATCAGCTATGGCTTGAGATTTTAAGCTCTACACTCCCTGAATGCCAATGGACAGGAAGAGCAAAGCTGGCTCCCTCTGCTCAAATCTCATACCTCTTGGGAGCTAATTAGCGTGGAAACACTCGCTGGAAATTTTCAGCAATCTCTTAGTACTGTATCTATTTGGGATTTCAGCTCTACAGCCCAACAAAAGCTATGGGAAAGCTCCAACAGCCTTCACCAAATTTCAAGAAACAGACTTGAATATATTTAAGAATTCCATTATTGAACCTTCTAATTCAAATATTGTACTAAGCAGAAGTTGTCTCATCCCGCCTGCGCCCGGTCTCTTCCACATATGTTTATCCAACAGAAAATGAATCCTGCATGTGGCTCGATGCAGCGTTATCACACAGGGGGGTATCAGCACAAATCTCTAACTCCTTTCAAAATGGATGGTTTCATTTTAAGCCTGGAAAAATGTAGTTTCCTAGCATCCATGAAGATGCTGGTATCCCCCCCCATTTTGCTACGGAAAAGGGATTGAGGGGGTCAAATGGTACCTACAAAAAACCCCTATCTTTCCTGGTAGAAGGCCATGTCCCAGTAACAGTTCCCCCACGACTCACTGCTTTTAGACCTCAGATTTTACTTTAGATTCTCTAGTCTGGATGAAAACAGAGAATTCTTCTAATTCGTGCATGAGATAGAAGCATTTGTGTATTTGAATAAGATTGTACGATTAAACAATTATGCTAAAATAAAACCACTCCACATAGAAGCACCTGGCAAATACTGGATTTAGACATGAAAGCACCCGGAGGTGAATTTGCACTCTCCTATCTATGTCAGAAAGCAACTTCAGTGCCCGCTACACATTCTGGTGGTGTGAAATTCCCCTTCCAGTCCTTCATAGTAGATTAATAAAAACCCAATGTTCAAAATAAAAATGTAATGGCTTAAGTGGGAACTGGCTTTATTTTCTCAAAAGTTGCAGAGCTAGAATTTACTGTGTAAAAGCAGAGGTAAATGGCTCTGGCCATAATTTGCAGCTCTGCACAGGCTCTGTTTGGGAGCTCAGACTGATTGATGTACATGTAAAGATTTACAATGCAAAGTAAAGCATAACTGATTAAAGTGGAATCCACAGCATTTCAGTTAATGAGTTGTTGGAGAAAATTAATTTCCATGTTTAATATATGCAGAGACTATGAGGAAATCTTAGAATTCAATTAATCACAGCATAAAATAGTTATTGGATATAATTGTAAGTAAATACTGCTTAATTATTCTTCTAATACCATGGTTAATTCAGAAGTCATTTCCCCTGATACTGTTCCTCGTTCAGACTATCTATTTCTTGGTCAAACTACAGTCTCCACATTTGTTGAAATAATGGCACATTTTCAACACCTCCATTTTAAACACAACAAATTTGTAGCGCAAAACCCCCTACCAAACCCAGAGCAGATCCATATGGTGCAAAAACCAGCCTGCACAGGGAAAAGCAGCAGAAATAACGCAGATTCACATTAATTTATCTTTAAACTTAATGCTGTCATTCCTATTTCTTTTACTAGCTGTCAGTTATAATTAACTAGCCTGCCCGAGACCTATTTCAGCTATTCAACCCCTTTCTGGTTTTATTGTGAATCCTGCTCTATTTAAATCTTCACAGTGCTTATTTCTTTTTCATTCAAGAGGCTTCCCAGAGCAGTGATCAACAATACCTTGAGTGAATGATGTATTTCATAAATTCATTTATCTCAAAAATGTTTATTTTGAATATCATCACATTGTGTAAGACAAGTGGAAGCACCTGGAAAGTACAACATTTGTTTTTCGATAGGCTACTCAGTGAGATGCCCTTGCTCATGTAAAGCACAGTCCCAACTGACTCCCATAGATCTTAGATTAAATCCAAACATTGCATCTCTCAGGCCGCAGTACAAAAGAGTGGAAAACCTTCAAAATACCATCCTGTTTCCTACCAACATGATTTAAGTTCTTTAAAATGCCCTTTCCAGCCTGTACCTCCAGGAATACCGGGATTACAGCCAGCTGAAACATCAAAGCCTCACACAGCAACATGAAGTTTTACGTGTGGGTAAATGCTAGTGTTGCATTAATAAAAGGGTTTGGGGTTTTGGCTGCTGTTGAGAGACAAAACTCGTGAATAACTGAGTATATATATATATGTCATTGTATACAGGTGTAAGTATCCATTGCTGTTTAGGACAGGCCTGCTTTAGGAATACCAGCTGAAGTCTATCATCCCTTCTGAATTTTTAGCCAAAATTCATCTGGAAAAATTAATCATCTGATTTATGTACTAAACATTTAGGTTGGAGAGTAAACTGTTTAAAAAAGGTCAATACATTGCCTGTGTCAGTCTCTTTCTCAGGCCAGCCCTCGGGGTGCAAGTGCAGGGGGAGATGCTCTTCCAGGTGGCTGGGAGCTGTGTTTCTGCTGCCTTGCAATTTCTCATGGTTTTGCTCCAGTTAATTATGGTTTTTAATTAGTCATTAGCTGTGCCTGGGGAATAAGATAAATGGTCTCTTCTGATTGATAAAATTTAAAAGATTGCATCAGTCTAAACAAAGTAAAACCTTGTGTTATCACTAATTGTGCCTGGGCCTGGCAGACTTGCTGCTGTGGGAGCCTGGATGGCATCAACATCCAAAAGGCACCCTACGACAAGAAGCTCCGCCGCCGGTCTGGTAGTCGAGACATATTGGAAACTCTCCAAAATAAGGAGCAGGGGAGATAGAGCTGCGTTCCCAGTAGCATGTGCTAAGTGGCAGAGCTTGTACCCTGCAAACAGGACCCTGCGCACTGCTAGAACCAGTGTCAGCTTCGAGGTGCAACAAAGATCTCAACATTGGCACAGCAGTGGCCACCAGCTTTGCAAACAAATGGTCCAGGGGACAACATGTCACTAAACCATAAAAGACCACTGGAGGCTGCCACAAAACTCACCGGGCAGGAAAGGCAATGCCAGCAAAGTCCCTCTTTGCAGCAGGATGTTGCTCTTTTTTTTTTTTTTTTTTAATACAGACACCAACATCTGCCAAAGCCAATTTAACATGGTTCACAAGAACTCTGTGATCAATAGCAGCACTTGGTGCATAGGATGGTTATGCTTGATATAAAACAATTTGGAAAAGGAAAAATAAAATAAATCTATGCTTTCCTTTGAAATATCAAAATGAAACTCTTTGTGTAGAATTTTTCCCAACCAGACTCATTTAACCAAAATTCATAGGAATTGATAAAGTATTCTCCTTGAGCCACCCCTCACTTTTTTTCTGGGCAAGGAATAACAGCCAAAACATTTGCTACAGTTCTACTAGCTGCCTGAGAGGTTTTGATGCTACAGGGACAATTTAAGCATTTTCTCCTTAGGTGAAACTGAGGTTGGGTCACCCAACCCTGCTGATCTATGGGAAATACGACATTCATGTTATGAACAAAATGAAACAGGAACCTACCATTTGTACCCACATTTTGCCTTCACGTGCATTTTACAAGTAATGAAGGATTCAGGCACTGCTTCACACAACTGATGAGCTGACGTGAGGCTTCCATTTCGAGGCTCGGATTTTGTGGGAAGCACATCCATGGCATGAGGAAGGGACACAGGCCTGTCCCCTGTCCAGCCCCCAAGCATCCCACGTCACTATTACTTACCAGCATCTCTCGTCCATCCTCCCCTGGTTATGATTCTCATGTGCATCAAAAAATTTTGGGGGGCAATAAAACCCTCTAAAGTTCCAAGTGCTACAGAACAGAAAAAGCCTTGCCTTAAACAAGAACTTTACGATGGGTTTGCAAAAATCAATAGCACAGATGTTGTAGTCACAAGTATGAAAAGGACTTTTCATTAACATGATTTTTTTTATAACTAAGTTCAATGAAAACTACTTCAGATAGAATTTTGGTTTTTTTTTAATGCCACTTTTAGATCATTTTATCTCTGCCAAAGACCATCTGAAAAGATAAGTCCTGCAAGGATGCAGGTCCCTCCTCACTTGCAAAAAGGATAGCAACTGCCCTACAATTTTTTTTTCTTCACATATAAAAGCTGAATTCCTCTGCATGTTTCTATAGACAGCTGGAGGCAACACAGGCCTGCACCTAAGTAATTAGGACCAAAACATGTTCTTCTTGCCCATCAGAGCAGAGAATGTTGCAGTAAAGAATAAGTATATAGCATATAGAATAAGAATATGGCAGTAAAGGCTGGTTCTTGCAGCACAAGTGACTCTGGTTCAGGGACCAACTTTGGGTTCACACTGTGATCATTACACTAAACTCACAGAAAATATCCCACCCTGCAAAGCACAGAATCCAGCTTCAACTGCCTTGGGTAGGAACCCATTAGAAAAAAGCAAGGGTTTTTCCTCCCGGCATCAAAGAGCAGCTGCAGACTCCCACTGATCAGGTAGGAATAAGAGGTATATTTTAATTGGACTTACAATTTTTGCTGCTGAAACAGCACCAGAGCTGCTGCAGACTAACACGCCTGCAGAGCAAATGCTCCTCTTACACACATGAAAACATGCAAAACCCTACAGAGGGCTTTGTGGCTTCATTCCTTTTATTCTACCTTTTCTATCCACAGCTACCCTGCCTAAAGAGAAAGGACATATTTCCACGCTACGCTACATATTTTTTCATCTCTAGCCAGAAAGGCAGTTTCACAGAAGTCAAATGGAGGTTAAGGAGTAGAGAATCCCTCCTCATCCCATCATCCCAGTATTTTCACCAGCTAAAGTGTTTCACACATCAGCAGTGGGATTTCACAGGACTATGCAATAGGCTGCCCACAGCAAGCCCGAAATTAAAACAATTTAACTTTCAAAGGCGTCAGCCTGCAGAAAGACATAATCTTATTTGTATTGAATTAATTTATTTTTTGAAATTAACTTTGTTGAAAGAAGCTTTTTTTTACAAGACTTCTCTGATAAAGGACACCAACCACTATATAAATATAAATTATCCAACTTAAAAAGCCTGTCTTTCAGCTCAAAGAAGCACCATGACTATTTGGTAATTCCCCAAGGTGAGGCCGGGAATATAATGCACTGGCTGATATGTAATAGCTGTCTCGCATGTGAAGAGTAAAGAGCCATTTATGGAATTTTAGCATGCAGGAAGACTAACATGTCTATTAAAAGAAAAATGTGAACTCTGGGTCTCTCATCAGGGACTCATTTAAATGCAATTTTGTTAAATTAGCTGCACGAAGGAGCCAGTGGAGGAAGGCTAACTGTACACCCAGATAAAATTGTACTTCTTTGGTAATAGCAATTCACATTAAAGGACTCCAGTGGATAATAAGTCATTAATAGGTAAACATTTTTTCAATCCAACATGTCCTAAAATAAGCCCAGAACTCCACATCTCATGCTGTTATCTAGTAAACTGAGATTTCACTGCAAAATTCCAACAAGCATCACTTATACCTAAGCCATGAAGAAAAAGAAATTGGGAACTGTTAGTCATAAGACATGAGACTTCAAAAGAGATTTTTAAAGGCATGAGCAGCTGGGAAATGGGATGCAAGGCAACATGGTTCCACCAAATGATACCAGATCAGCATGGTACCTTCCATAGATAAATTATCGTTTACAAAGAATAAGTGTCTGTCCTGATAAGGGTAAGGTGGTCCCAGGGTTTGGAGCAATAGTTACCAATGCCTCCAAAAGGATGGCAGCAGGGAGAATGTGTGTGCTAAGAACTAACCAATAATGGAAATATCCCATTTAAATCCATGCCACGGGAAGCTCTCTGCGCAAAACAGGCAGAGAATATCCCTGGGGAAGGAAGGAGCTGTCACCCACCCTGTGAGATGCTTCAAGGAAATGAAAGCGATATGCCCTAATGCCCACCTGAATATAATTTATTTTAATTGGTTTATGCTCAAGAACATTGGCATACTATCCATAATTAATAGCAAGACAATGGAGGAACTCTTCATGGGATGCAAGGGCAGGATGAAAAATCACTGGACTGAAAGGAGCAAAAGGAGGATGGAGCTTTCCAGAGGGTGTCCCATCAAGGAAATCCTGTCTCCTCGTTACTGATGGGGACAGGTTGGACTGAGCCAACCCAAAGCCAAAATCCTCTGTGCTGACGCAGCAACAATGTCAAGATGGGACGTGTGAGATGGGCAGGGAGATTCATGCCCAGACCAGGGAACAGGGAAAGAGTGGTGGCTGGTGGCACATCCCTCCAGCATCACTGGCTGTTGCTCTAGCCATCACCTAAAATTCAGAATACCATGAGTTTCCATTCATGCTTCACATGTAGATTCACTATTCCCAAGCAAAGCTTCTTCAAGCTGATCTGAAGCTGCTCACATAGCCAGTGCCACTTGGCAGGACAGGGTCTTGGCAGCTATGGAGGAGCTACACACAGACATGAGCAACACACAGACATGAACCAAAACCAAGATGACAGCCACAGTTGAACAGTATTCTTCGCCAAAACGCTCATCTGCAGGCTTGGCTTCATTTCTAACCTGCAGATGCCTGTATGACCTTGGACATGCTCTGTGTGAAGAAGGGGCACCAAGAGGGGAAGCAAATGGAAGGACATGGGACATCCCCATGTGCAAGAGCACAGAAAGCACCAACCCCAAATCCCATGGTCTCAGGATATTTTTATGGGAAAGAACATGCATATTCAAGCACTTCCATGTGTTTTCTGAATTAGGGCTCTAAGAACAAGCTTTCACATTTCCTGACTGCTGCTCATTTCAATTATATTTATAATATATTGGATTTCACTCTTAAGAGAACATTTCCTCTAATGCTATAAAAACACTCCCCTCATTACTTTCTGAAATTTAAAGATGGCAACACTTGGAGACAAAAAGGTTTTTTCAAAGCACTGGGCAGTTACTAATGATAATCATAAAAGATTAAATTTTCAACATAATTAGCCAGTGACAGGTCAATAAAATCCCTAGGCCAGATGGCTTCTTAATTGAGTTTTCAAAGAAATTCGGTAATTATAGGAACCACCCTTAGATATACTCAACTTTTCTTTTTAATGAAATTGCATAATACCGAATTATGCAAGAAAGACCATAATGAGTTTTAGCAAACTGAACAAAGACCTTTGCATCACCAGATCCTGTATGTCTCTTCATACCCATCACCCCTGCAAGAAACTCTCCCGTTATCTAAGGCTAAAATCAATACATTAATCCATATAGATCAGTCTGGATTAATGCGAGAGACTGCTTTCACATCACAACGCTGACAGTTTTTCCTAGAGGCAATCTGTTACTACATACTACGTGACAGGCTAGAAAAAAAATAAATTTAAAAAATCATAATTTCTGCTGGGTGAAAATAGGGTATTTAGGTTTGCACATAAACCTATTAAAAACACGGCACCTTTATATAGGGGTTCAATCTTTCAGCCACAAAGGTCTCATTTAGAATTCCCCTTCCAAGTCAAGTCCCCTGCCCCAGGGCTGCAGCTCCACAAGGAGCAGGAAGGTTTCTGAGTGCTCGTGAATATGTTTATATTACACTGGCAATGAGTTAATTAATACAATCAGAGCAAAGCCAATGTGAGCAATGCACTGCACCTTGTTTTATGGAATAATAGATGATTAAACTTTGAATATATTATTTTTTATGTAAATTAAATGTCACCTGGGGAAAATTTGCCATTTCTGCTCTAATTTAGAAAAATACTGGTAAGCCACTTTTTGAGCTGTGGTAACATCTTTTCTAATTCAAGTCTCACTCTATGTTTGACAATATGTAATAATCTCACAATGGGACAACCCCCTGAGCCTCTTCTGATTTCCTGAACTAAAATTCACATCCCAAGTTGTAACCTCCTGCTAAGCAGCTCCCATCAAGCAGAGCAGGAACTCCGGCAGGGTCCGATGCTGCGCTGCTGAAACTCACCATGGTTTATTAAGATTTATCACCTCCACAGACATCAGTCAGACACTAGCCCCTCGAATAGCAGCCATGCCAAGGGTCCCTCAACAGGCAAGTCCTTGGGAAGGGCTTGCTGCTGCCCTCACACCTCCTGGCCTGAGACATGGTGCCTTCACCTCCAGCATCCCTACCCAGCATCAGGCAGGCAGACAATCACGCTCGACGCTTGCTCCTTGGCACGATGGGGAAAATGAAGTGGGATTAGCCACGGCACTAAATGTAGAAATTAATACACAGCCACAAATTAACATGAGCTCAGAGCCAGTCTCTCAATTGTCTTTCCTGTCCACCTTGATTGAAATGACTCCTTTTCTCCCTCAGCGAAATTAATTTCAATAAGTCACCCACCAAGTGGAAAGTGCCTCGTACCATGAAATGTCCTGGGAAAAGAGCTGTAGTGTGGTCCTGCTGCTGCACTGCACCAAGATACTTCTCCATCCACAGCAACATATAATAACAAACCGCCAGAGAAACTCTTAATTCACCCTATTGCTACTTTAAATGGTAATAACCTCTATCAGTACTGAATGCCCATAGTCCAAAATGCAAGCATGGCTTTGCTGCAGATGTTATGCATTACCACAAGGGTATGGACTATGCAGCCGGCTCAGCTTCCAAAAATACAAGAAAATGCATCTCGCTAGAGGTGAGGCCAATGCTATTAACACAGATGTGGATCTGCAGCTGAGCTTTCTTCAGGCTCATCCTAATCAGGATTTTTGCCATTTTATTGAATAAATTCTCTACTCAGCAGCAGTTTGAATAAAACATACCCCTAAAGCCTAACTAAAATTAAAGCACAGATTTCCATGTTTATTCTAAAATGTTAACTTTTGATTTCACACTCCCCTGTAACTACACCAAAAAGGAATTTCCAAGCACACAGGAACCTTCAGGACTGTCCAGCTTGGCCCCCTGGCTTGGCAGGGACCTGCTACCACCCATACTCCTGAGCATCTCCTTCAACCTCCACCCCTGTGCACTGAGCAGCAACCAGCACAGCGTGCCAAGTAGTTAAAGACCTGTTTAAAATTAATAATTGGCATATGATCCATTATGTTCTTGATTTTTCTACCAGTTCCAATATTTACAGTGAAGAATCTGCCCTTTCTCTGTACAATCGCTTCTTCTTTATGGAGTCTTGAATTATTTTTTCATTGTTATTATTTTCATTCTAGGGACTGTATCATTTCACCATCAGACTAGCCTGCTGTGCCTGTATTGTAGAACAAAATTATGTATGAAATCATGTGTTGTAAGGGTTTGGATGAGAGCCACAGACAATGCGACAAAGTCCTTCCAAAGTCAAACACAGAAGACCAACACCATCTAGCAGCTATGGCAATACCTAATTATTTTCCAAGTTTACTTCAGGGTTCAAGTACTATAGACAACAGACTGAAGATTATGTACGAAACAAGAGGAAATCTGTGGTTGCACCAGATACTGATAGAATTTAAATAGAAGACTGTATTTAACAATAGACACTTCATTGTGTGGACAGAGAGAGTTGCGGATTGGGTTACATTAAAATGCTTGTGGATGCTTCCAAACAGAAATTGCCATGGATCATAATGTACGGAAGAAGTCTTAAATAACAAGTTATTCCATGTATCAAAGAAGATTTTGACAGCTTCTTTATTACCTTTATATCTTAACTCATTAAGGAAATGACCTCTCTTCCACTGTAAAGCAAGTGCTGTATTTATTGCTACTGACACTTCATCAATGCCAAGGCGAACTAGATCTCACTTTTGCAAATCCCCACAACCCTCATTAGTGAATGATAAGGATTCATATGTAAACCTAGAAGCGTCTAGGAAGAAATAAGATGCGTGATGAACTGTGGTTTGAACAATAAATCTCTGGCTGACTGATGGCAGTTTGACTGTTGTATGTTAAATAGGGTTTTATAAACAGAAATGCAAAAGACCTGTAACGACAGCATGTATCATTAATAGATTGAGGTATAATCAAATTTGTTCAAATTCACATGATTCGTAAGCCAGTGGTGAAGATCAAAAGAGACTTATGTTTGTACTACTTCATCCTGTCACATCATTTATTAACTTTTTCCAACCAGAGACAACCTGCCCCCAGCCTCCTTATTCTGTTCATAGTGCCACTTACCATTTTGCAGAAAATTATCTGCTTTCCAGACACGAAGATGCAAGGAACGAGAGAGCAAAACATGCAAATGTTCTCCTGCTGTCAGCTGAGGATGCTGCAACTGCAAATGCCAGTCAGGGCTCCCAGGCCAGCTTGAGTCAAGCACAGTGCTGAAATACTGGGCAGGAAAACCATTTCAAATCCAAAAAAAGTGAATTGAACTCCCTGTTGAAAATATATGTGCATGTAAAAAAAATAAATCTCAATTTTAAACACTTGTAATGCAGCCCTAGTCTTGCTGCCAAATTCAAACGAGGGGAGGAAGGCACATGTGCTCTGTGCACACTGAAGTGTGCCAGGACAGCTAGAGCAGCTCTTTACCCCAAGCACTGTCTCTCTTCCAGGATAAGGGGGTCTCGGAGAAGCAATTTGGGAAGTGGCCACCCTTGGGTGCCCAAAGCTCTGATCGAGAACCAGCTTGTCCATTCTGCTGCAGCAGAGGAAAGCCAGGCAAGATCTGTAAAAACAAGTCAAAAAAATCATTAACCTCTACAGACTTCTTGAGAAGGTGTGTGCTGGAGCTCCAAAAAGAGGGCAATACAGCATTTTTATTAGTCATCTTGTGCTTAATCCTCAGGAGAAGGGAAAGGGTGCAGATGCAGCCACAACCCCCTCTCTGTACCAGCACTGCAGGCAAGCAGCACTTCTGCTCCAACAATAAATAAAAAAATACTTAAAAAAAAAAAAAAGAAAGAAAGAAAAGAAAATAGGCATCCAAAGTCAAGCTATAATCTCATATACTACCATCATACCCAATCTACTGATCTGCCTTTGTCTTCTGAACAATATGCATAAATTCTTCCAGGAGAAATAAAAAGCTGCATATTCCTTTGATTTTCCCCGCCAGAAGGAGTCCTACACAAGTCCCTCATTACTCTCCCATCCAGCCCAAAGTGTAACACTCATCCTCAAAAGCACTTACAGCATGCTGCCCACTGTGGAAAAAAGATGGAACAGAGAAAAAGAGAGAACAGATTCTCTGCCAAGAGGGAACACAAACAACCAGCTCTCAAAAATGCTTGGACTTTTTGGCCAATTTCTTGGTTATTGGGAGGAACTGTGGATGTTTCGGGCAGAGGAGAGTTGTGTAAGAGCCTTCCTGTGTTTCAGGGGCCAGCTCAGGCTGCCTGTCCTCAGGTACGTGCATAGGGGCTATCCTGCTGGACCATCTCAAAGTACATTGTAAATGCAATTGCTAAACTTTGGTTAATGGGAGACTCTTTGTAGTCTTTGTAGTCTTTCCCATGAGCTGATATTAGCTATTTAGGACTTGTAACATAAATTAAGACTTCAAAAGCTGCAGGCATGCAGCAGGAATGTGCCTGGGCTAACTTATATGATACTGAATCAACATTTTGATTACCCTTGGTGATAGCATATTTTTCCTTTCAGGCAAAACCTTCCTGTCCCTGTGGAGCAGCACACTTGCTCTGTGACAAGCTGAAGAGGGTTTGCAGGAGCCTCTTGGTAATTTGGCTCCTGACTTGGAAGGGAAGGATGCCATCATTTCCCTCTTTGGTGCATCTCTGGATGCAACTGCACAAGGGAAATGGCACAAATCATCACTCATCTTTGGTTTTCAATTGCCCTGTATGCTTTCTAGAAGTTCTTTACACAGTCTTTATTTCAGAACAGGTCTGTGTCCCTCTAGTAATAAAGAAAATCCTTAAACCTTCCTGGCCCGTACCAGTTGCAGGACTTTTACAATGTTTGGCCAGCTAGTGTGAAACTGCTGCTGTGCAAGCTTCTGAACTAACACCTGTTTTTCTTATAAGGGAGTCAGTGATAAATTTTGCCCAAGTGAAAACCAATCCTTAAACCTCTTTAGAGCTAGTAATGCTGAAATCACTGATAAAGGACAGAAACCCAATACTTTTGAGACCACCTGAATGTACATAAACAGCCTTGTTCTGTTTTCAAATACTTCTCCTCATGTTAAGCAGGATTACGGCTCAAGTGATTCACTGAAATCAGGGATTTTACATACCTCAAGGAGTAAAAATACCATGAGTACGCATCATCACACTAAAATCAACAGGATCAAAGTGCTTACTCAACATGAGCAAGCTTGACAGACTCTACCCTTTAATTTAGCAACTCCATTGGCCTGAAACTGCCAATGACAGATTTCATTCCCCTGTACATCTCTTCTTGAACTTTCTCCTCCCCGTCTTTTTTAAACACTATTTTTCAACCTTCAAAACTACCCAAAATTTTACATTTTTTTGTCCATTAAGTATTAGGGTATAAATAGTAATTTAGTAGTTTACATGTCATTTCATATAGTCCTCCATGAGCTGATGCACTGTGAAGTGTGGCTTGTTCCCCTGCCAAGGAGCAAGCAGCCAGCGTGAACTATGCCAAATTCTCACATGTGACTGAAGGGATGATGAATTACCTTTCTAGAGGATAAAGAGCAGAAGGTCTTTGGACCACCTAAATGTCTAAAGGACTTCTCCCAGTTACAGAACAGACAGAATTTTTCCCTTATTAATCACTTTTTCTGAAGTCTCTTCATAATTCCTCCCACTGTTTTAAGTCAAGCATTCGTGTCAAGTTCTTTTGATCTTCCTCCTCAATTATAGAGTGCAATTACCCCCTCCACTGGGCTTCTAAGCCACCTAATCATTCTTATCTCTCCTTTCTCCCTGAACTGAATCCTTTTTGGTTTTTTGGAAGCTCACTATTAAGACAGTGCTACACATTTCCCAGGAATTCAGCCACAATATGTCACACCAAGGACTGCAGGGACATTAGCCTTCCCTCTCATTTGCCCTTCAATTAATTTTAGAGATGAGGTGCTCCTATCATGACTCGGATCTCTCGCCTCTCAGGAGTCTTGAAGCCTCTGTCATCAAAAATGTGTTTGCTCTGATATCTGTATTTATAATTTTCCCTCCCAGCTGAAGAGTATTCAATCTCTCCTCCCGAAGCGATTAGTGCTCTGCTGCAAAGCCCTCATTCAGAGCACCCCCCGTTGAGCCAAGGCATTTTTAGCCAACTGCTTGACATGCGGAAAAGCCATCCCTCCCCTTCCCCATGGCAGCTCAATAGCAGCTGACAAGGTGATGAGGCAGGAATCTAAAAAGTGTGCATTTTTAATGCACACTAAAGCTATGAGCCTCTAAAGGAAACTCATGTCCTTACTAGTGAAGAAGAAGATGTCAGTGTTTGCACAGGGACACACCTCCTGAAACTTACTCTGATATATGAGCACAGCTCCTCATAAGAGCATCACGTTGACCAGAACTATAGCACGTGACATTTATGGCTTCATTGCACTCAGCCACCTCTTCAAATATGTCTTTTTTACTACTGACGGCAGGCAAACTACCATCTACTTATCTCAATGAGCTCAGAGATGAGGCTAAGTACACAGAGTGGTATTGCTTGGTGCAAACTGCATGTCTGGCACGCTTTAGGCACATACTATATTGTTCCTTGCACACTCACCAGCCCCTCTCACCAGCTTTTTGAGTGACTTTCCAGGAACCTAACAACCTGAAAAAATGACGCATGTGCCTCTCGCTAACCCAGGCAGTTCCATCTTTCCTAATCAACAGGATGAAGAAGACATCAGTAAAAGATCTGTGTGAAGCAGGGACCACTTTAAAAGAGCTGTTTAATGGCAGCAATTCCTAACATTAAGTAGAGGCTACAGTCAGCTGCACTTCTCTAAAGCAAAGGGTATAATCTGCCTTTTGGTGACAAAAAGCAAGTCTTTCATGAAGCACTAAAACTGTGGTGAAAATTAAAACCGTTACTTCCAAGCCTCTACATTTCCACAAGTTAGTTCTGTAAACCCAGGACATTTAATGGGATTGTTTCTTTAAGATATAATTAATGACCTAATCTTTGTAACAAGAAATTTTGAAGTAGGCCAAGAATTAGAGAGAGAAATGGAATAATATTTATTTAAAAACAGTACTGCTCATCCATCATTTCTTGTTTTCAACTATTAAATAAGTACCTAAAAAAACCCAATAAGCAAGCAAGCATTCTGCCTCATTGCAAGCATCAAGTTCATAACTTTCAGTATCCGCCAAATTCAGGTCTATTTCTGCTGGAAAAAAATAGTCACAAGCACGTTAGCTTCTTCAGCTTGCTGTTATGCAGAAGAACAGTAACTACTTGGACCATACTTAATACACTTGAATTAAGATGGCTGGAAATAATATTACTTACAGAAAAAAAAAAATCTGCAGTATCTAAAAAGAGATTTTTTTCATTTAAATACTCAGTGAACGTGTATAAAGAAAAATTGTATTCCACTGTTTTCTGCTCAACCACTTACTGCTTTTTCCTTTTTTTTCCCTCCCATTTTATCACTGGACGTGAAGAGGAGAAAGGCAATAACCTGAGATAGGCACCAAGAAGAGATCACTGCAAGGATTACAATGGATAGTTCTTTGCAAGCAGCCACTGTTTTTAATCTGCACTTGCCAATTAACTCTGATGGGCCAGAAGAACCCCCAGGTATGATTTTGGTGTCTAACCCTACAATGCAGGACCATACCAAGCATTGCTCTATGAAGCCTTTCACACCAAGGACATTCCTGGTCCTGTAGGCAGACTCAGAAGCTGGCAGCTTTGAAATTTTAGAACAACACAATGTTGATCCTTAAAACCTGAGTTCTGGCATTATAATTAGAAAAAAAAAAANNNNTGTTATTCATCAGACACTAATTCTTTGTTCATTATAACAATTGGTTCTTTTAACCAATGCAGGAATATAAGGATTTTAGCCATAGTCAACACAAGGTAATTTTCTAACAGTAAGAAATATTTCTGCTAAATAAAACTTGCAGAGGCAATAAAATGCTATTCAAACAGAAATAAAATGGATTATTAACTAGTCTATATGTCCTATATCTCATTAATAAATGAATACAGCAAAAAAAAGTACTTTTCATCATTGGGGTTCAGTCATCCCACTCCAACCTGAACCTCCCCCATTCTTGTAACTGTAGACATCCAGCCCTGGGAAGAGGCAGAGCCCCAGGAAGGGCTTTCTTGAGCAGGGCTGTATTTCTACATGCACCAGCACTGGGAAAAACAGGATGACAACAGTTCTGCATTTCCTGAGCTAGTTCCCAGTGGTGTAAGGACAAAAAGGAGCCACTGCTTCTTGCTGGTTGCTCGCCAAAGGTGGAATTGCTGCAGTGACCTTCGTAATTCCAAATTATGAAACTCTGAAAATGAGATTTATTTAATATTGTTTCTATAGATTTCCTATTTCTTTTTTTCCCCTCCTTTTTTAAAAAACCATGAGCTGGACAGTCAGCTGATTCAAGAGTTCCAAACTGAAATAAAAATTTGATTTCACATAGCACAGATGTACCCCAGTTGAGTTGCTGCCAAATTTTAATGATAACCTCTCTTAAGAGTTATTTAGCAAGGTAGAGGTGAAGTCTCACGCTGCAGCAGAACGCAAACCAGATGCTGTGTTTGCCTTATTTTTCAATTACACATTTCTGACCTTCACCTCTTACTTTACGTTGCCCTTCTGAAACAGGCTGTGACAGTCCTGGAGTTAGCCAGAAAGCCATTTATAAACACCTGAGTGACCTCCACCATTTGCATCTTAAATAAACTAAAAGCCTCATCGTGCTGCTCCATACCTTAGCCATCAGAGAAAAGAAAGACCTTGCAGAAGCAGCTAACACGTGAGGGACCCACGCATATACACACAGAGACACAAATATTCTACAATGCCCTGTAGATAAACCTTCAATTTTCAGGGAAGCCATGGAAGGAAAACTGAACTTCCATAAAGCAAATCCGTTTCTGCCATAACACCTCCTCTTGCAATCAGACAGCAATCCCACAAC
The DNA here is from genome assembly GCA_013398155.1 of Pedionomus torquatus. NCBI lineage: Eukaryota > Metazoa > Chordata > Aves > Charadriiformes > Pedionomidae > Pedionomus > Pedionomus torquatus. The sequence goes on along the minus strand of VZRU01011951.1, from coordinate 104,407 downwards.
TTCATCCTGAATTAGGTCCTTTCCTCGAGCTACTCACCTACCGCAGGAACAAGACTTCTGAGGAGGAGATGAAGATCAGATAAGGCTGTGTTTACAGTTTTTCTTGGCATGGGAGTATCTGCTATTTCTTAGAACCTCAAGCTGCCAAATTAATCTAATACTTACAAACCCTTGCAGGGAAATAACACAACGAACACAGGAATTTACAGAAGATGTAAAAGGCAGCTATAATCAGAGATATCTCAGCAGTAACACCACATAATTTTTATGTCATCTTTCAATCACAGTTCCCTTAATGCATCCTTGAAAAATAAGGACTGTAACAGTCATGGCAGATTTAAAAGCCAGGTAGATTTATACTCGAACAAAGCCAGAGGCAACTTCTCACACAGAATAGCAGTGTTTGGATTATTTTAAATACTATTACCCAGCTCAGTTTTGTTTTTAAACTGTAATAACAACCCCAGGAGATGCTTCAATATCACAGATCCTTACGAGACAAAAAATAATGTATGTATCTCAGTGTTAGCAAAAGCACTTACACAAATGTATTTATTAAAATAAAACTAGCGATTTTTCAGTATTGTGTGTGCTTAGTTAGCAGTGAGTTAATTGAGAGCTCTTGACCGCAGGCAGGAGGAAAGGCAGAAGCCAGGGGCTGCAGTGCTGGGCTGAAAGGGTGGGCAACACTGGGATAAAGGTGATATCCACTTTTCTGGGGACAGGCAGATGTGATTTAGCCTCTTATTTAATGGTACCGAGGCATGGAAGGGGTGTGAATGGCAGAAGAAAGTTTGCTATTAAGTGCCCATCAAAACCGATGATCGGATTTACATCTACCAAGTGTGCATATCAAGCAAAAAAGCAGGGGTTTTTATCATTAATGTTGCTTCTGCACAAAAATGATGCTTGCCTCCCAGCGTGTCAAATCATCGCTTTATTAGGTTGTGGCTAATTAAATATTTGCAATGAAACACATCAGTGCTCTTTGCAGCCAGCAATCCCAGAAAGTTCCAACTTGCTACCATAATTTTTTGCCAAGTTTTCAACTCAAGATGCGCAAACATGAGAAAGTTATCCCCAAGAAAGCATCATTTGGCTGTCCCCCTGGGATAAAGGAGAAAGGCCGGGGTGGGGGAGAGGTGGGGGCTCTGCAGGAGAAACAGGCTGGTACCATCCCTCCCATGCCTCAGGAACAAACTGCAAAATAATTTCTCCATCCAACTGGAAAAAGGACCCAACAGCTCAGTCAACACTCTCAGATATCCCATGTGATGAGCAGTGAGGATGCTGTGCAGAGGGGATTGTCGGGGGAGGAGATTTGCATCCAAGCACCTTCAGCTCATTTGTTGCTCAGGAAAACTCAACAGTAAGCCCTGTGCCTGAACCCCCGGTGCAAGCTTGTAGGACATGGCAATCTACTTACATGCTCTGGGGAGAGATGATGGTGCCAGTTAATTCAAGGGCACGTTGTATTTGGATATTCTTTTAACAGAGTTAAGATGTAGAATTCAAGTCCCGTGAGACAAAAAAAAAAAAAGCAGTTGCGGAGAAATACACGTGGTGGCAGCCAAGGCAAAATTTTTTGTTGCTTAGGAGCTCAATTGTCTTACTGTAACTTCTTGGGCTGAGATTTTAATACTTTGACACATGAGATGAGAAGCTTAAATGAACAAAAAAAAAAGACAATTAGTCACAACATCTGTTCCCTTTTCCATTACAGTCTTCCTAAAAGCACAGATATGACAAGCCTGCATCAACTTCCAGTCCTTGCGCGGGGGGGAACCACACACGCTACACTGCCAACAGACAGGGCAGAACCTCTCTATACTGACAAATTAATGACTCTTCCACTGATGCTTTCTCATTAAAAGCAAGTTATGTACTAGTGCTTCCCACACCCAGTCAGACCATCAGCACTACTACACATTGTTATTATAAGTCTGGAGGATGAGCAGTAGACTACTTCCACCTTCAAACCCTTATAGCTGCAATGAGGGGAGGCAAGAGTAATCGCTATTATCCCCTGCTTTTGTGGTCATAGGAACACCTACATTGAGTCCTGCTCTCAGAGGAGGGCAAGGAACAAGCAAGTCTATTATCCCATTGACAGCCAAGCAACAGATTTATCCAGACTGCTGAAGATGCAATTATAAGACACTTGCCTCATACATGGGTTCAAACACCTATTATACTACAAATTTCCTATATAATCCAGGACCAATTAGTTAGCTGTGATGTCCCAACTTGTCCTTCACCCTGGGAAGCTGGAAAGTGTTTAATCATCTCTAATTTACCTTTGATTACCATGGTTTCCCCGCTTGTGGTTGTATGCAGAGCTGGCTGATCTGCTAGAGCAACCAAAAGAAAGGGTTAATGTCAGAGCAGGCTTTTCAGATATTATCTCCAGTTTTGGGAGGTGTTATTGGAGATGCAGATTGAGTAGGGTTCAGTGCTAACTCGGCAATAACATAAAAAGCCCACAGTTCTCTTCCAGATCTAAAGATCATTTGGCATAAAAACGTATGAAAAATTCTGCTCACAATTTTGATGAGCGGCTAAATGAATTAAATACTGAGGAAATAAAATAATAAAAGATAACACCAGGAACTGTAGGCAGCCCTATATTCTTCTGCACGATCCAAGCCAAAACTGAGTATCTATTCTCAGCTGGAAAGCAATCTGGCACCCAACAGGAACCTAACGAAAACCTCTCACTAATCTCAGATGCTGACTTCTATTACAAAAGTCTCTCCCAAGACCATCAGTGAGTAAACTTAAGTGGCAACTCACCTGCTGAGACAAAACACATCAGGGATTTTGAAACAAAATTTGTTAAGTCGAGAAAAGTCTGTCTTCACAACTGTCCTTGATAGGAATCCATTGAAGGGGACATGCATTCATGTTTCTTGACATCTGGGGACTTACCAGACTGTCACAAATAATATAAATGATTCAGCAGACACGCAGAGGAACATTCCTCTGTCCCTGACTCTGCAGACCATCAGCTCCATCGGTAAACCCAGAAGTCTAACCTGCATATTAATATTGCTTTAGTAAATGGTTTTCAGCCATTCTGAAAATATCTCTTCAAATTTGAAGTTTCCAAAAGCTTCAAGTACCTTCCTACTGAAATAATGTGTGATGAGGACACTTCACCATTTAACTAGTGATGTTTCCAGATGGAAATTTAAAATTAGCATGCATTCACTGTATGTCACTTAAGTCACTAATACCAGCACAATTGTATTGAATTTTACCCACATGGAAGGAAACCAACATTTTTAATTCTCTCCCATGATTTGTAAAATTTATTTCAGAATTTTAGCTGTGCTGGGCATTTTCAGATTCAGTGCATGGCTTCTGTGATAGCTGTCATGCTGTCATTTTTATGTTGTGGAGGGGGCGCAGTTAAGGGTGGTTTGTTTGGGGTGGTTTTTTTTGGAAGGCACAGATTTCTCTGTCCTCTCCACACACTCTGCTTTGGTGAACACAAAAGTAGCAGGACCAGTGTGCAAAGGCATCCTGGTTGTGGTTTTTTATCCAGTTCCTCCTTCATTTCGCTTACAACAGGTTTATTTTGCTGAACAAAGTGAACCACAAGTGCTTTGGAGTCATGAGAGATGGCAGAGGCAGCAACTTATCTTTAGACTGACAAACCTCCCAGACACCCTTTGGGTTTTGCAGGATAACGAATGAGATGTGGTCAGGAGCTCATTCCCACTCGGACAGAGATCAGTGTGCAATCCATTTGTATCATTTCCACTTAAAGCAAATGGTGGCTGCATGCTCTCCTCAAAAAATCCCAACCAAATAGAATGCATGTCACCTGCAATCTCAAAGTTGACATCTACTCTATTTATTCTTCCCTCCTGATTTATATCCCTTTAAATCAATGGCCTGAAATTACAGCCTTCCCACAGGCGCACAGATCCCATAAATTTCTGACTTTTACTACTATTTTATTTCAAGACTGACAAATAGTAAGCTATGGCAGAGACAGTAATTAAGAAAGTTATGCTTGGCGTCATCGGATGGTGCAGAAAAGCACTTTCCTGGTGCCTCTGCTCATCTCCTCGTCAGGCAAAGACCTTCAGGAAGCCCAGGCTGGATTTAGGGTGTGCCCCTGTGGCCACATTGGATCAAGACAAGCTGGATTACAGCCCCCTTCCCCTCTGACTGCCTCCACAAGAGCCCCTGGTTTGGGTACCACCCTGCATACGCTGTGCACAGGGCCACCCACCCTCCCTCCCATTCGCCTCTTTGCATTTAAGCCACTTGTGGAATTTACTGGTGCAATACAAACATAATTTTGAAAAATCAACAGTATCTGTCAGGCTATTTAATTCTGATTACAAGGGAGCCGAGAGCTGCACATGCACTGGATTTATATTACATATAGAAAGACTTTGTATTTGGGTAAGGCGCATTCTCCTTGAATTACTATTATGTCATTTCTCTCCTTGTGAAAGTCCTGACCTCTAAAATTCAAACCCTGGGCAGGAGAACTTTATTCTATGCTCCTTGTGGAGGTATGAATTACCTTGTGATACCTGTAGCAAGTAGATCATTTTAAGGTTTCTCCTTAAATCCTCCTCATTTTCTGCAGTCTTTCAATGGACTGCTGTAATTGTTCCATATATGTTTTCTTCAGGAGTTTCATGCCAGTTGTTGGAGACGTGCTATTCAAAATAAGATTGAGCTTACCAAGTTCTTTATAACATAGTGATCCCAGTGCCTGACTCATCACAACAACTGTCACGCTGGTGTAGTGCCTCCATCGCTGCCCTCGGAGATGCTACAAACCTTTGAGAGGGGGGCTTGGACAGCCAGACACCTTCCTGCCCAAGGAGCTGGCACACATGCCAGAGGAAAGACATTTCTCCTACAGCTTTGGGATGTTTTGATTCTGGTTTGGTTTTTGGAAACCCACATAGTAAATCTATTGCTTGATGGAATGACCACATCAAGGCTCACAGGCTGAATGCCAGAAGTCCCTGCAGAAGAAACCCCCTGCAAGTCAAGAATAAAATAAAGCTGTTCTTCCCCTCTCTGAGCTCACCAAAGTAACTCCCATCCCCATGACTGCCCTCAAGACCTGGGACATTTTTTTTATGTCTCTGTGATGCTGGGAATTTTTAGGCTGGTTGAGCAAGGGAAAAGAAAAGAAATACTAAAACTCTGGGCCTGTTGCCCTTGCCCTGGGGGCACAGAGGGCTCTGACATCCACACCTGACCCTGGGTGGGAATTCCTGGGGGGCTTTCTTACTTTTTTTCCCACAAAACCAGCATCAGTGTCTGGACACAAAGCTTGTCTATCAGCTTGCACTTTGCCAAAAGCCAGGAAAGCTCAGCTCACACAGCAACCAGGGCTTTCTTTAAATGTCATTTTTAATATTTAATCACCCTGGATGGCCTCAATATTTACAGCATAAGCCATTTCATTGAGAAGTTAAATATATAGCCCAGATATTTAAGGAAACTGATTCAGAGCCACATAAATGTAATTGCACTTAACGTGACCTGGGAATGAAATCGCACGCAGTACATTTTTTCTGCAGGATGTTTAAACCCCATTTTGAATACATTATGCTAAAGGAATCTCTTTTGATGCGTTGTCTGGATAGATTTCACCAATGTTGAGTTGTACAAGCAACCCAAAGCACCCAAGCTTAAAGAAAGAATTAATCATAAGAATGTATGTTTTACTATGTATGCTTTAGTATACTGTACAGATAGGTAGATACTGGAGCTTCGGTAAATTGACACCTGTTTGCTGTTTGTTCACAAAACATGTAAAGAAAGACAGCAAGAAGAATAGTAAGTGCAAGAAAGGCAATACTGAGGAGTAATATATAGTACTGGTTTTGTAGCAGCCAAGATGCATAAATATCCTGATGTTAAGCAATTATGAATTAAGTGCTTCTCTATTATTTATCTACTATTGAACTATTTCAACCCAAACTACAAACCCCTTGCACAGATATTCATTTTGACAGGAGCTGCATCTCCCCCACCTCGTGGCATCCAGCCCCACTGTGGTCCCATCCCACACTTGCAGACTTAACCTTGGTCACAGCAGCAAGGAAGCTGCTCTAGGAGAAGAGGTTTTGCTTCAAGCACCAAAACAAGCTTCACTGCTCTCCACAGAACAGTTTCTCTTCATAAGGAGCAGTGAAACACACACTTTTGTCTTTGATTAATCAAGAAGTGAAGCAAAACGCCCATCTGTGCCAACGTACGGTCTGCAGATGGTTCTGTTAATGAATCTGGGCCCATGTCTTCTAATAGCATTTTCTGCACAGGACAGGAAAAATCCAAGCCAAAGGTAGCCCAGAGTGCCTCATTTTTTTCCTCCTGCCTTTCTGAATTTCTACAAGGTTGAATATCCCAACCAATATCCTAGCTTCCTTCCTCAAAAACGTGGGTTCCATTTGCTCTCATAACTACCTCAAAAATGTCAAGCGAGCAGCTGGAAGAGGCCAGGTTTCACCTTCCATTTTGCCATAAGTGAAACCATAACTTACAGAAGTATTTAGAAGGGGAGCAGAGATCCCAGCATGCAGCCAGCCCTCCCTGCATGCTTCGGCGTTACGCATCATGATGAATCAAGACAAGAGCAAGGAGAGCAACGGGGGCCCTTTTTCCAGGCATAATAAATGAAAGCAGAAGAGCATTTTTTCTTTCAAGTTGACAACCCAATAACACAGCAACATGGTCACAAATCATCACGCCAAAGAGGGATTTCTAACCCCTGCCAAAGCTCTGCTCTGTTTGTGGAAGCTGTATGTATGATACCTCTCAGCATACACCCCAGAGAGTAATTTTTTTTTGGATCAGAAACAAAAATACCATCATGTTTTTGACCCACCAGTCAGCCATAGTCCAAGGAACACATTTAATGTATTCTTCTACATATCAAAGCAAAATAACTCAAGTAGTGCAGATGATTTCTATTTGCCAGGGCATAGGGTAGGAATTACGGCTTGCGGAGGAGCTTCCCACTGCAGCTTGGCCACACCAGGCTGGGTTGCCTGCACAGCAGGACTTCCCTGGAAAAGCCACCATGGGAGGCTCCCCCTTGCTTAGGAGCCATAACAGCAACTGTAACGGCTACCGAAGACATCCCCAGTATTTCTGAGGAAGGGACCAATGCTGCACAGGGCTGGGAAACACACATTATCGCCTCTCACATCTCAAAGACGTTCAGGCTGAAAAACAGCATGTTCTGAAACCAGCCAAGAGACATTGCTTTGGATGATTTACTGTTACGGGGTTTTATTTAACAGGGATGTGGAAAACTGTCAAACGTTTTATCACCCGTGGCAGTTGGGGCATGATACATGCTGATATCAGCCAAAGATTATAACGCAATAGTATAAAGTCTTATTGGAAAGAGAATGGAAGCTGGAAATCTTGGCTAGCGATCACTCCTACCTTTGTAATGAGTTTCTGGACCAGTAGGGGTGAAATTGCATGCCAAAACCCACGTATAATTTATCCCTTGTTTAAACACATACTGGCAACCCAATTATTATTTTCAGAATCACGGAGTTTAACTTATCAACGTATTATTGAACAAGAGCTTTCTCTCGTTTCACATAACAGACCAGAGTGAACAGTAATGAGCAGGGAAACCCACGCTGAAGCCCCACAGCTGGATAACAGGAAAAAAGCACACAGCACCTACAGGAACCAGCCATTGCAGCGCTGGGATGGGCTGACTGATCCCAGGCCTCACTCCTCCCTGGGACAAGGATGCTCTTGGTCACCACGTGCCACATTGAGTGCAAGAGCATAGGTTGTGCTATTTGTGCTTTTGAACCCAAAGGTAATAGAGAACAGCAATCATTGCCAACAAAATTGCAGTTGTATTCCCCTGGAAATACACAGGTCTGCTGGCCACTAAATTCCTTAATCTTCTTGAAAGAAAGGAGGAAAGTAAGGTTACCTTCAGAGACACCAATCTAAACAGACAAGTGCTTCCTAAACGTGAAGATAAATTAATAAGAATGACACAGGACCCAAAAAAGCAGAGACCTTCTGCAGGATGCAAACTCACAGGGTGGCAACAACCCAACCCCAACGCTCTACGCTACACCCTGAAAGAACTTTACTCTTCATTGTTTCAATCACCTGCGCATAAACCAGGGTTTGGGTTTATGCCATTGATAACCAGTTGTTTGAAGCAAAGACTATCTTTTGTCTTGCTTGAAGCAGTCAGCCTGAGGGATTCAGAGCAGTGTGGCCTAAGGAACAGCTACTCCACATGCTCCCATGCTCCACAAGCATCACTGGGTCTTGCACAGACCAGCTGTATTCACGCTCACAGGAGAAACTACAATCATCTTGAAGCCAAAGGCGCAACTTGTTCTCGCCTCCACAAGTGTTAAAGACAAGAGGTGGACAAAAGTAAGAAAAATATTAGCCAGCCCTGATATTTCAGCATAGGGTAAAACCATAAGGCACACTATTTCCCCTGCAATGTTACTATGGTGATTTCACAAAGGACAAAATAGCATGATGTTTAGAAGAGACGTGGTTATGAACCAAAGCTCACAAGCCAGATACTAATCTGCCCATTAAACAATACCAGGGTTGGTGAATAATAATCAAAAGGCAATTACACAACAGAAACACTATCAGAGCTCACCCCACTAAGCGTGAAGGTCAAACACATTACATTAACTAGGGATCTGCTCGCTGAAACCCTGCAACTTGGTATACAAAATCATTACTTCTAGTGGTATTAATAATGAAAGGATTGCCAGCACCAGTTCATTTACTTAGACCAACATGAAATGCCTGGTATAAATACTGCACTAAATCACATGCAAATTGCCTGTATTGCAGTAGATCGAACAATATGAAACTACTGCACTGTAGAAAAAAAAATATATATGCTTTAAGTGTACTTTCCACACTTTATAAAAATGTGGTGAATTTTTTTAACTGTTTAGAGCTCCACCTTACTGAGAATTTTTCACCCAAGCGTACACATTTTGCCAGTTATTGCTATATTTCACATCACTCTTTCAAGTAAAAGCCATTCATTCATGTGGAGACACTGTGACCGCTCTGGTTTTGTAATGATTTCCCTTTTGGGTTGTTTATGAATCTTGGTTTTGCGCTGGAATCATCTTCACTTGCTTTCTGCCAGGAGGACAAATTTCTCTACAAAACTCTCAGACAAGCATGCAGGTGTCACAAATCCGTTTCCGACCAGGAGCAACGCACTCGCACAAAGACAGTGCTGAAGCCCCAGTTGCATGCCGGGCCATTCAAAGTGCTTTATGTCCATTTAAAAATACATAGCAGGAAAAAAAGAAACTAAGGTCCTGAAGCTCTGGTAAAGCAAAGGCTCACTTTGCAGACCTAGGATGATGTCTTTCTTATTCTTGAATTTGGACCTTTGGTTCATAAGCTACCTTTTTCCTACCTTAAAAATTCCGTTAGCTCCTCACCCACTGCCAGGAATTGAGAGATGTAAGTAAATCGAAGATTGGCACGCAAAGAGCAACAAGCGGTCTCTATTTGGTCACAAAATAGACTATGATGGGGAAAAAGAGCAAAGTGCTGCTGACTTTTTCTAATCAAAACCCATGCAATTATCATGTGATCAACTGAAGAGCATCACGCTAAGCTACAGAACCGCTACTCAGTAAAGTGGAAATCACACTGGGTGTTACACTACAGGAGCCTATACAAAGGGAAACCACAAGCATTGTTGGAATTACAGCCTACAATACAAGCAATAATCCCTTATCTTTTGTCTAACAGAAGTGACTGCCCTGATGCCTTATAGGAATTCTTTCCCCAAACCCCTGTCCTACCCCCATCTTTCCCCCTAATTCATTTTTCCTGGTAGACGTGGCTTGTACTGCCTGGGCTCAGAGCAAGGAGCTTCTTCATCTTCCATCACTGAGCTGTAGGATGAATTTTTTCACAGCAAAAATATATGTAATTTCATTACTTGAGTGACAGAAAGCTACTCACTGTTTACACCAGGACTGCTATTACAGCAATTATTTGGGATCAATGCAATACGGCAGCAGGATTTAAATCTTGCCAAGCAGCAAGGCAAAGGAACTGCTGCTTCAGATAGGTCAAACTCATAACACTTTGTTCCCTTTGCAGCAAAGACCAAAAAGCTATCTCTCTGAAGTCCCTGGTAATGGATCTATATAAAAATGCTTTTAAAAGGCCCCAGCTAGACCGTATTTGCTGCTACTTATGTTCTTCCCAGTACCACACCACACATTACACAGAGCTTTTGGGATCACGCCCTGTAAATGCCAGGTTCAACCACTGCAGACTCTGCTCAAAAGACTTCTCCTGGGAAAGAGCCCAAGAGCTCAGCCCATTGCACTGCAGCAAGTGTGGCTCAGCTGCGGGGGTTTGACTCAAGGACACCAGGACAAGAATTCATATGTTTTTGTAATGGGACCTGTCAATTTTAAGGTATTTCCAGAAAATCCTGGATGAAAACAGGCTACATTATAGCTATGCTTAAAATTCACTGTGTTTTGTATGCACTTCAGCTGGTTTGCCTCGTGTGCCCAAGCAGTGCAGGTGCTGCGATGCCCACGTGAGCTGCCGTAACTCGGCCCTCATTCCAGCACTCTGTATCTTAAAAATCCAAACCATTAATGCCATACATTTAATGAATGCTTTTAGCTACAACAAAACATCCTCTAAAGATACTTGTAAACTTATAAACTTCCAGTTTTACAAACCCTCTTTTTGTGTAATCTTCCCCCTTCGTTGTTTTTATATTGCTGGCTGTTTATCATCAATGGTGGCTTTTGGGAGCGCACAGTTGCCGTGCAGCTGCTGCAAGGGCACAGGGAGAGCACCGTTGTTGCCTCCTGTGCCATGGAGACTTCAAAATATGTGCAAAACATTACAACCAGAGCAAAGAAAATAAATGAGCTGGAAATCAGCAATCCACTGGCAATTTCACTCCCGTGGGTGCTCTGGATTTTAAAGTCCACTTGCTACTTTGATAACAGATATCGATTACCTACGCCATGCAACTGCCTTTCAAGATGCTCTGTAAGCTATCGCCTAACTCCTCTTCTTGATCCCCCATCCCTCTGCTTCCCAGGGCAGGGGTTGGGAAACTACCTCCTAGGGAGGAGATGATAGAATCATAGAATGGTTTGGGTTTGGAAGGGACCTTAAAGACCATCCAGTTCCAACCCCCTGTCCCGGGCAGGGACACCTCCAGCTAGAGCAAATTGCTCAAAGGCCCATCCAGCCTGGACTTGAACACCTCCAGGGATGGGGCATCCACAACCTCTCTGAGCAACCTGGGACTGTGTCTCACCACCCTTACAGAAAATAATTTCTTCTTAATGTCTAATCTAAATTTATCTTTTTTAGAGGATCTGCAGAGACAGCACCCACTGGTCTTGGTCCAAAGCTCAATGAACCTATGTCTGTGCCCAGACTCTGTGGGTGATAATACTGATTTTTTTCCCTCCTTCCCCACAAATCCAATATCTGCTGGTTGGGGAAACTTATTAAATGAAACGGGGAAAAAAAAAAACAATGTCAGGTTTGGCAAAAATGCGTACCTGTCACTGCTAACATTTGTCTTTAGGGTAACAAATGGTAAACATCACCATTGCAAGCTCTAAGCAGAAGGGAAACTGGCCCATACATCATCAGCTCCTTTTGTTGTCTTCTTATGCAGTGCTTTCATTTAGCAAGCCCATTTGTGTGCAAAAGGGTATTTTCCTAGGCTCTTCACAACCCTCACAGAAAGAATGGTCCATATGTCAGAGAATGTGTTATTTCCATAAGCAAATTCATTTAAATAATAAACATTAAAACAATTAAAATGATCACTATATGTTTGAGTTCTTCAAAATACCTGCTATTCTCCTCCTAAGCCTAATTCCTGCCCTGCTGATACCAGGGTGGTTCTCTCTTCATGTTGAACTTGGGGTCTCACATTCCCATTTTAAAAATCTTTTCTCATGAAAACTTTTATTAAGTATTCAGAAAGGACACACGCAGAGATAACGGTTCAGAAACTGGAGCAAATGTTGCTGTATTTGTCCATCTATCCCTAACACTGAAGACAACACAGCAAGCTGATTGCTAACGTTTCCTGAATTTTACTGCAAGTAGGGAAAATATTTCTTTGGTATTTAAGCTGCAGGTGAAAGCAAGACCGAGACCTGCTAATTGATGGTTTCTGAGGAAGAAGGAACTATTTACATCTGGAGGCTGAGGGCTTTTTTTTTTTTTTTTTTTTATCTTGCAAATTTTCTTGTATGCAGCAAATAGAGACCACCTTTCTACTTACTGAAGAGTGACAACACTGTCAGAGGAAAAACAAAGATTTCTGTACAATTCCCAGCCGACACGCTTTTATCCTGTACAAGAACACACACACCCCTTGCACACATCCATGCTGTCACTCCATCTCCCTGCAGCACCAGGCAGACATGGCAGTTTGGGTACCAGACCGAACCAGGGGCATTCTGGATCCCTGGGTCCCAGGAGAATCTGCAGGTGAACAGATGCCAGAGAGACAAGCAACATCCCCTCAGCACTCTTCACCTGTTCCCTTTTCACATGCTCTCTCCCTTATGCCCTTTACTTCACACTTCAGTCTGGGAACAGCTGCTCAACACATACCTGAAACAAGCCCCTGGCTCAGGGAGCCACACAGAAGTATTTCTCCTTTCCTTCTCCCTCCAATCTCATTCCCCCTTATCTTTAAACCCTGAGGATACCAGCAGCCTCCAAACACTTTTAAGTATGGTATCTGCAGATCTCAGGCATGGTACAACGGCAGCGAATCGCTTCCATGTTAAAAGATCAAGGCAGCTTTAAAATGGAGGCCAAAGCCTGCAGCAGATACCATCATAAGCTTTTTTTTTTTAGGTTACAGTTTATTTTACGATATGTCTTAAAATGTCCCTGTCACTTTTTACAGCCAGTGACCTTCATTTAACTCCTGCAGGCTTTACGATTTGAGCCACGATGCAAAACGCCATGCCCGTGTCCCTGAGAGCACACTGCTTGTGACATGCCGGCCTCGGGTTCTCCTCTCCCATACACAAACCCACTTTTACCCGGCAATTCCCCACAGGACCATCACTTCTGCCATACCAAACCCCACGTCACAGCCAGCATCTCCCACTGGCCCCCTGCCTCAGCCCCAGTGGGACATTGTGCCTCCAAACAACCCAATTATCCTCTCCAGCTCATTCTACACTCCGGTATGCAGTGTAAGTTTGCCAAAAATGAGATCCTAATGCCCGCTTGTACAAGCAGAATATATTTGCCCAAGCCTCACACAGAAAAAAAGGAAATTTCCAGCCTATTGCTAAGCAAAGCAATAGTCTTTCTTTGCTAAAGAAAGACTTGGCCTTTGGAGGACGGCAATAATGGAAGGGAATGAAGGATATCATCCAAACACAACAGCAATACAGCGAGGTGCGAGGATGAAGGATGGAGCTCCCCTACAGCAGATGGTGCAGATGTTTCCTCTCATCCATCTTCCATATGTTCCAACTCAAAACCAAGCAGGTCTTTAGTTTTGCTGGGGTTGCACACATGAGGCATAACACAACAGGCATCAGAGCATCACACTGCTGCCTGGGACAGTGGCTCCCCAACGTCACCATGGGCCAAGAGGTCATTCTACCAGATAAGAAAGTTTTTCTCCCGCATTACCCATGCAGAAGCCCAGAGGCAAGCCTCCTGATTCTCAGCTCCAGGGATTTGCACACAGGTGGGATGGAGGACACGCTGTGGCATGAGGGGGATTGCTGGCTGCCAACACCAGCCACCGCTCCGATGGCCAAGCATCACCTGTGGCTTCCTCCTTTCTCAGAGGGAGAGGAGGTAACTCCTGACCCACCCCACCCAGCAGTAAGCCAGCCATCCTATCCTGCCAGGAAACAAGGGATACACAATTGAATATAAACCCCTACAGCACAGACCCCGGTTTTAATGCCTGCTTCTCATCACCAGGCAGCCGGTGACAGAGGCGAGCGGCAGTGTAATCCGACTTTAATTGATGATGAGAATATTCATTTGGGCTCTGTCCAATTTGGTATACTTAATACCTTGTGCCTTCTCCACACGGATCGATTTTTGCATTGGGTTTATGAGGGGTAATTAATATTCATTCAGAATTAAATAGAATAAGATTCCCAATGCATGAAGATGTTTATTATTTATTCATATCTAAAGCTTGTTAGATTAATCTATTTTAAATTACCGCATGCTGCCAGGCACAATTATTATAATTTATTAGGATAATTTCAGTGTTTTATTTCCCTCTGATGCAACCTTGCAGAAAGTGTATGGTGCTTCTCGAATGCTCCCATAAAGCAGCATGTGCTGCTGCTAACAGAGCTGCAGCCCAGCAACAAACATCCTCTTCTCTAAAGGGGTCAACCTCCATGTCAGGCGTATAGTCCACACTAATTAAAGCAGATACCCTGAGGTATAGAAAACCTTGCGTCACGTCTGACCATGGGGTGGGGGTGCACTCATTTGGGGCAGTAAACTAAAAAAAGAAAATTAAAAACAAAAGAAATCTATGGCAACTTATTCCTAAAGGTGCTCAATAATGAACTATAATACCTGGCTCAGGCAGTTTAAGGTTACCACGTAGGGCATAGCCCAGCTAAGAAACATCAAGTGATAGGCACACTTGGTACTTCCAGGACCTGCCTTTGGCCACAGAAGAGAACCTTGAACATCATCTTCCTGCCTCCCTTTCTTGCACTGGAACAGCTCCTCCTGAGACTTCACAGGAGCAGTACTTACACTGAGGGGAACATGGAAATAAAGTCTTCAGCTCCATGCTGTGCAAAAGACTTCACTTAATTTCTTTAAAAAAACCCCAAACCTATATATTTGCTTAAAAGCTGCAGTTACCATTATTACATTTAATTGATACCCTCAGGGGCTCACAAAATAAGACAGGCTTTTATGAAATTTAATTATTTTCTACCATGGCTGGCGAGGTAAAGGTACAATTACAGCAGCAAGGGCCACTCCTCACATATGAGGGAGTGACAGCATCCTTGACAGCCCCACACCAGTGCCTAGTCACTGAGTGCAGATCTCTGCTGCATACCGGGCTTTGCCTCCACTGCAGAAGCTGCAGATTGCCTCTGCTCATTTTAGCCTTTAAAAAATTAGAAAAATAAACCAGACCAATTTGACACAACAGCAGGTCAAATAACTCCATGTACGAGCCTGTTATAGTTACAGCAAATGTTACGTCTTTCACTGATGTCCTTCCAGCAATGCTAGAGCAATGCTAGACTAAGCAGGGTGCAGAAACAGGGACATCCCCATGGCTGAGGAAGATTTGGGGCAAGTCCTTGGCTGCAAAAGGGCAATCTTTGGGCAAGATTGGCTGCAAAATCAATTGGTACACTGGTTTGCATCAAGCCCACAACGTAAGGAGATAGACCTGTTGGAGTGGCTCCAGAGGAGGCCACAAAGACAATCAGAGAGCTGGAGCTACTTCTGCTATGAGGACAGGCTGAGAGAGTTGGGGTTTTTCAGCCTAGACAAGAAAAGACTCCAGAGAGATCTTAGAGCCCCTTCCAGTACCTAAAGGGGCTACAGGAGAAATGGGTGGGGACTCTTTATCAGGGAGTGGAGTGATAGGACAAGGGGGAATGGTTTTAAACTGAAAGAGGGGAGACTTAGATTAGATTTTAGGAAGAAATTCTTAACTGTGAGTGTGGTAAGGTACTGGCCCAGGTTGCCCAGAGAAGCTGTGGATGCCCCATTCCTGGAGGTGTTTGAGGCCAGATCAGGTGGGGCTTTGAGCAACCTGGTCTGTGGGAGATGTCCCTGCCCAGGGCAGGGGGTTGGAACTGGATGGTCTTTAAGCTCCCTTCCAACCCAAGCCATTCTGTGAGTCTACGATACTTGAACATCTCTTTAAATAGTATTTTCTCACCTTTGAAAAAGCCCCTCATTTATCCTGGTGCCCAGGGAAGAGCTTCCAATGTGCTGATGCAGGAGGAACAGAAGAAGAGAGCCTGCTTTGAAACTCTCCCCAGCTGAGAGGCTGCAATACCCACAGCACGCCTAATGATTTCTCCCCCCACTCCCAAAATGACCGTACAGTGCAAACTCTTTTTGAACTGAGCTGCTTCATCAGAATCTCCTGAGAGTAAACGCAACCACAAGGAATAAAAGGTCCAACTTTATAATATAAAAAGAAAAAAAGACCTCCTGTGAGTAAAACAAATTATTTTCTAACAAAGAATGTCCTGAGGACAGGAAGACAATGTCATGCTTTTGATTCTACAATGCTGTACTTGAGATTAATGCTTTCACAGTTAAGATTTTACCCCAATTATAAGTATCCTACAGCAAGAAACAAAATAATTTAGTCTTCTCTAACAGCAGACAAAATTTTAACTATTATTTGACTGCTAGTTTTCAGATAAATATTTGATAAAAGGAATACTGAAATAATCTTGTTAGATTTTTCTTAAACTCTATTATTTGAATGTTATCCTTTTGGTATTTAAGGCATACCCTATCAGCTCTAAGCAAATAATATCAGTGTGTTTATATATTTTTTTATTGCCATCTCCAGTTTCCTCTACTTTGATGAGCAGTAGATGAAAATGTTGGGTGTCACTGGGGCCAGTCTTCCAACAGGGAAAAAGCTGACGATTAAACTTGGATCAAGCAATACTACACTAACACTGTAGTCTCTCCGTAAGACCCAGGAATGGAAACATTTAATTTCTGTGAATAACCAGGTTATGATTCTCCTCTGCAGCCTGAGGCAGAGCCAAAGAGCATAGGCATTTGCTGCACATTGAGACCTCATATCTATAGTGAAATGACCAAAAAACAGAAGCAGCGTAGATCCAAAGGATGGCATCCCTCACCCTCCTTAAGTCCTCAGACTTTTCTCAGAAGCCAAAGTTCTGGCTTTTAACTCACATGGGTTGGTTTTTTTCCCCCCTCTGGGATGTTTGACCAAGCCAATACAAAACATGTCCAATATTTTTGGCACATGGTAAGCTGTTATTTTAAACACAGTTTCAATAAACTACAAAAGTTGATACTGTTAGAGGCTTGAAAATATACGATCTCATTAAAAAACGCTGGCACTTCGAAAGATCTCTGGTGGCCAATCACAACTTGTGGAGGGCTGTAATTTATAACTTTGATCCCCACAGCTAAACCATTTAATCTGATAATAAACATCAATCACTGATTTTTATTGCACCATTTTGCAGTCTGAGCAGAAAACCTTGCTCTTACAGACAAATTAGGCACCCCAAAGTGACTCTTGCAAATAAATACCGACTTTAATATTCAGCAATATAATTCCATGGGATCAATTTTTTATTTAAGCACTATAGGAGCTAGGAAGAAGTTTGTAATTACAAAAATATCTACAAAGGCAACTCAGTGCAGTGTAACAGCATCTGGTGAGCAGGAGCTTGCCTCTCTAGCAGCTCAGTGACACACGTACCTTTACCCCTGTTACAGTTGTCATCAGAAAGTTATTAAGTGCATCCAGATATTCTGCGTGACAGTCCATAACTCACCATTAAAAATGATGTGAGATCCCATTATGTTCCCATGCAGCCTTGCTCGTTGGCTCGAGGTACTAATCCACCATCTACCACTCAATAGAAAGGGAAATGGAACGGTCAGGCATAATACATCGTGCAAGCAGATAACTGCCAGAAAAAATAAATCAGATGGAGCCCATTAATACATAATGATGCCAAACCACCATTAACTCAAATACTCTTTCCAAACTAGAGACCTATTTAAGAAGTAACTGAAATAATGATTTTCCTGTGGACACATCGAACATCATCATTGCTTAATGCTGGACTTTTGCACTCAGTGGAACAACGTGGTTCACCAGTATGCCTTCTGAAATGTTCCTCTAAACTAATATTTTCCAATAAGGATATATGATAATTAAGTTAAATTATTTATAAAAGCTGCAGTCCAAGCAGAGACAGGAGATTAAGACCATGAAGCCTGTCTCAGTCCTCTCAATGAATACTTGTGAGAATCAAGCAGGTAGGGAGCAGCAAGAACATTGATATCTGCTGGTTACACTCTTTTAACAGGATTAACTGGGTTTCGGCTTCAGAGAAGGCAAACTAAATCTAAATTTTGTTGTCCAAGAATTCACTTTAGAGAATTACGATCTCTAGGGGGAAAAAAAAAAAGGTTATTTTTATCTTCACTTACCACTTCTTCTCCCCAGAAAAAAACGAACAAAGTAGAGCAAGGAATATTTGTCTTGAAGCAAATACTAGGAAGGGCTGAAATGGACTTTTATGTCAGGTTTTTAAACCAACACTTGCATGAAAGCCAGAGAAACCTGAATGGATGTAAACTATTCCCCATGTCAACCCAGAATTCTCACAAGATGACCCCAGCAGCAGCTCAGCCAGCCCAAGGACCCAACAACCAGTCTCACAGTCTAAGGCTTGGCTATCACAATACGCCAACAGAGAGTGTACACACAGCTCAAAACTCAACCCATCAGTATATGTGGATCTTCTTTATCTCTCCAGAGCACACTCAACTACAAGGATCTTTGGTTACATGGAAAAAAAAAAAGAAAAAAAAAAAAAGAGAATGTATCACCTTTGTTCCATGCAAGGAAAATATACGAAGGCACTTAAATTCATGCCTCTTGGTCTTGCAACGCCATGAATACATTTCAGTTACTGATTAAAAGTATTTGAGCTACTCAAAGTGAGCTTTCCAGTTGTCTCCGGTAAACCCTCCGGTGTGTATATAAAATAGCTTTAACAGAGACTCACATCAGCAATTTTGTAAGTGTTGCATTAAATCCAGACGGTGTTTTTCATCTCAAGACAGAAAAAATGCATATTAATCCTTCAGCAAAGCAATGCATTGAGAATTTTAAACATTTCTGTCAGTATCGGTAAAACCATAATGCATTCTTTGCTAGATGAGATACTGAATCATTTTGGTTCATTTGGAGGCCATTTGCTAACTTTATTAGGCGATATTCAGATGATGGATATCAAAAGGATATTCACTGTAGAAACAGGCTTTGTTTCTGAAGGCAGTAATTAGGTTAACCTCATGAATAAACCCTTTATATCAGCAGCCTGTACAAAGTGAAAATAAAAAAATGCAGGGGAAAATGAGAAAGGAAGAAAAAATCGTCTCCTGCAAAGGAGAACACACTTACATCTTTGTATAGCACTCTTCATCTGACACTTATAAAGCAATTTATACGTGAATAGAGAAGTCACTATTGTTGACATACCAAAATGTATAGGTATCACATTATAGAAGTGGCCATAATGCCATTGTGGTCATATGCTACAATACACGTATGAAATTATTAATGCATCATCCAGTGGTTAAGCCAGAACCAGTCCCAGGTGGAAGCATCGCTCCTGAGCATCCCCACTATCCCAGGCAGCCAGTAGTGCCCCAGCCCCCACTGCAAGAGTTTTCTACATACCCAGGGAGATCCTCATCCAGTCCTCTGCTGATCCTGATATGCCCTTCCCTGCCGGTGTGCTGAAGCCAACCTAAAAACAATGTAGATGCGAGTTGTGGGTGGTGGGATGAAGTTACCTAGCAGTGATTTGCAGAGGTCATAACCTAGTGGAGTTTTTTACTGGCTGCTCCTGTAGCTGCAGGTGGTCAGCACGTCTGCACCCGAAAGCCACCTAAGTCAAGAAACTCAGAATTACCCACCCAAGGGGCTTTTCCAAAGTGGTACATCAACAGCAGGCTCCAAACAAAACCACAGACAGTGCCTTGTCTCTTATCTACCACACCAAGCAATAAGCCACAATTGCTTTTACACATTATACACCTTTAGTATAAGTTACTAGAAAGATGTGAAGGATAAAAGGGATGAAAGCTCATAAAATTTGCAAAGGTCGATTTGAGTTAAACCAATATAGTTCAGCATAATTTAAGCAGTCTAAGTGCAAGAAACAATACACCATAGAGAGGAAAAGCCTTCAGCTAACCCAATAGCTCTCTGCCATTACGGCTCATGGGCTACAGCAAGACCACACCACAAGCCCAATGTGCAGCAGCCACCCTTGTGCCAGCATCACCACTATTTGCACAGCCAGGATCACATACCTACACTTATTTCTGCCTGGATTTTTTTTGTTCTAGCAAAGCAAATAAAGCAGATATAGATGTGGAAAAAGTGGACCTAGGTTAGAAGTGAGCTGGAAGATTCCTCGTAAGGACCAAGAGGACTGAAAAAAGCAGACCCACTGTGAGCCTGTGGTTTCCACTGGCTTCCAATGGCTACAGCCAACACCTATTAACCTGGTCCTGAAGGTCATGTTGCCTCAATATCCAGAGATTTGACCTGTAAAATTTAGAACAGAAGGCAAAGAGCAGAGGCAGTAAAGAAAAAGAGTGAATCCCCTTCGCATCAAACTGTTCATTCAATGAATTGCTACCCTTTCACCCCAACCTCCACCTCCAGCAAGGTTAGCTCCAAAACAAGTGAAAAAAACTAAAGACCTCAAAGTAAAACTCAAATAAGGTCATTTTGACATATTAGTATGAGCTGAGGGCAATAGCACATTGCTAACAGACCTGTAACACAGTAGTTTGACATAGTACAACATGCATATTGCATGGTATAAAACTCTGATTAGCATTGAAAACTAATGGCTAATATGACATGAGCAACCTGGTCTAATGGGAGGTGTCCCTGCCCATGGCCAAGAGGCTGGAACTAGATCTTTAAGGTCTCTTCCAACTCTACCCATTCTATGATTCTATAATGCCAACCTGCTACACAGTGGGGATACGAGTTCAGGATACTTCAAAACCACAGAGATAAGGCAGGAACCATGGGGCTGGGCACAGCTATGGGATGTGCATCTCCTATTCGCAGTCTGCTATTGCTCTGGAAGCCCCAAAACAATTTGAGGGCACAGAGTGCCCCAAGACAGGTCACCTCTGCTGTTACTCACTCATGTTAAGAGCCATTACAAAGGGTCTTAAGACAGAGATTATTTGATCATAGGCTTTCCCTTTCAGCAGAACAAAGCATTATATTTCAGCAATAACAATGAGATATTTTTCCTCGAGTCAGCTTTAAAATAATGTTGGCATTACAGCCAATATATTATATATCACTATATTTATGTCAGAACCTATTGGCATAAAAATAAATCAATCTAAATGCATAGCTCTTGTATTTAAATGAACCCTGGCAATGCCATATTTTTCCTTCAATTTTCACTCAGCTTCTCATATGTGTATCAATCAACTCTGACAGATTTCATACACTAGGATATCACCTCTAGTCTCACTAAAAACTATTTTAAGTGAATTATATATACAAAGATTGGAAAAATCTGCTTTGGGGAGCTCTTTTTATAAGCAATGTAGTTTCTAATAGCTTAACCATCACAAGTGAGGTTTTACTCTTAACCTCATATTCAAGGCAGGGCTGAAATGCAGGATAGCAAAGGAGGGTCACCCCAAGTCAACCATCTCACATTAGAGCAATGGCAAAGCCAAAAATAAATGGTTTTTAAACTCACGTTAGCAGGATTGATTTACTCAGAAATACTGACTGGAAGAGATGGCCCAACAGCCATGCTAAACCATCCATCATGGTAGAGGCCAACAGACAGCACTGTGTTTTAAGAGAACTCCCCAACAGACCTCATCTTGGCCAAAAGATCTAAGCTGACTTGTTCCCACAACTGTGTTATAAAATAAACCCTAAAAACGTATGTATCTAAAAATATAAAATAATCTAAATAAATAAAAATGCAACAACCACCTGTAAGGCATTCACTGGTTCATGAACAAAGAAGAATTTTATGAAGTCTTTAAGTCTTTAGTATTAAGTAGGTTAACCAATTTCCAATAAGTACTTAAGTGACATCTGAGATTTTTCATCAATTTGCAACAGCTGTAAGTGAGCCATTTCACCCCAGCTGCTATAAACGCAGCTACTTCACTTACCTTAATTTCAAGTGGCCAGTTATGTTCAATCATCATTTCAGCTGACACGAGAAATGAAGGATGGCAACTCCACTATTTCTGAATTACTGACATTAACAGCTGTTTTATATCTACAGACAGAGCTTTCTAAACATGTAAAAAAGTCAATTAATTAAGATACTATAGTG
Organism: Pedionomus torquatus; assembly: GCA_013398155.1. Classification (NCBI taxonomy): domain Eukaryota; kingdom Metazoa; phylum Chordata; class Aves; order Charadriiformes; family Pedionomidae; genus Pedionomus; species Pedionomus torquatus. Next base: position 82,250 of record VZRU01011951.1, on the reverse strand, counting down.
ACATAGATTTTAATAATTTGAGGAACAGCCTGATGTTTGCAGATCTGCAGATGCTCTATAAAGACACCAGAAATAGTAGAATTTGCTTGTTCAGAGGAAACAGAACAGGAATAATTTCCTTCCTTCTGTTTGCTGGAAGGCCCCACCTTTTGCTTGCAGAACAAAGATTTCAGCCCTAGTTCTACAGATACCCTAGGACAGATGCATAGGATTTCCTCCAAAGGTTAGGTTTAGATAAAAGACCCAGCTGAAATCTCTCTAGTACCATCTTTCCAGCTGGATTAGAAAAAGCTGCATCCCCCAAACCGTGCAGTAACACACTGAACAATGTATCAGTCTCCAAAACGATCTCTTCCCAGGCCAGGAGCCTGAGCAACATGAACCGAATCACTCCCAATAAAACAGAGAAGATCAGGAATTTACCCAGCTCGGAAACAAATTTAATTTAAAAGAACTGAGTTGTTTGGCGACATAACTACCTGGCTGGACCAAGACTCCATCCAGGAGAAACTTCTCTATCCTGCTGCAGCTCACCAAGATTGTACCAACAGAAGGAGCTCTTGATAGAAAGGAAATTACAGAAAACAGGAGCGTTTTGTGACAGTAACACCAAGCCCTGATGATGAAAGGGATCAGCAGTGCTCCCCGAGCCTGAACACACACAGAGCTACATAAGAAACCACTGAGCACACAACACTTCTCTATGGAGGACATCATTTAGGTCTTCAACTGTAAAATTCGAGGACTTTTTTTGACCACTCCTTCCTTTTTTGAGAGAGACTTGTTTCAACTTTGCTTTGTATATATAACGGATGATAGCAGGGATCACTCCAGCTAGAATTTAAACCTACACCGCTTTAAGCAACTTCAGGCTTCACAAAACACATCCGACTGGGGTCAAAAGGATTTTTGCTGAGGATGCCAATGCTGCCAGTCAACAGCTCCAGTTTGGGTCACTGCATTCATGCTGTTTAACATCTTTGTCAGTGACACGGAAAGCGGGAGAGCCTGAGCAGCAACACACAGCAGCTTCAAGCAGCTGACAGGAGACACAAATGGGCCAGTATTTCAGAAAATGAGACATAAAAATTTACAATTGCTTGAGCAGGACTAGGCGATCTCCAGAGGTCCCTTCCAACCTCAAGCACTTTGTGAGTCAGTTTTAGAAAAATAGTAAGTTTGGTCACTTTATTACCCTACCATGTTTTGTTTGAATGAGAAGAGATAAAAGTAGACCTCTCCCTGGTGAGGACTACTGGTACTAAAAAGCATCTTTGGCAACCAACCTCCAAATTAAAGTAAGTGAAAGAAACAAGAAACAGCAGTTGCAGCCCTGAAATCAGACTTTTTGTCCCATTACAGACCAGTTTTCTTGTATAATGATGTTGCAGTACTGACCTCTAGTGACAGAGAATCCAGGAAACAGGAGCATTTGTTGGGATAAACCACACTTCTCACCTCTTCAGTCCAGGTCCATCTCCCCTGTCTTCGGAGGATGCGCAGCCCCCAGCAACCCCCAGCACACATTTCCTGATAACACCATGAAAATCACATCCTTATCTCACAAAGCTGTGTTTCAAAGGATTAAAATATCAAACGACAGCTGAGTGAGAGTTTGCTGCTGAAGTCACACAAAGCAGATTATGAAAAAAATGGTAGAATGATTTAAAAAACAAGTAGTAAACAAATGATTTTTAAGTTAAGGTAGTTATTTACATCGCTGCCTACTGTGGGCTAAAACCCTTTACTATACCCGGGGGCCAGCGTACACCTAGAGGGGTTTTGCAGTGAAGATGATGACCAGGCAGAGTAGAGCCAGCCAAGAACCTCCATGGCCAGATTCACTGCAGGACCGTGGCAAGGGAAGGTCTCAGGAACAATGGAATGACCCAGAAGTCCACAGCTCAGACAGAAATGCTCTGAGGGGGACATGCTGTTGATTCACAACAGAAGGCAAACCCAAATAGGGCCCAACATAGGAGTGTAAAATGATCATCCCGGGTAGATAAAAATTAGGGGGGCTCACCAGAACACACACATGATCATCCCTGCCAGGAGAAAACTCTTCAATAGTTCTGACTCAGGTGACCACACACAGAAGTTACCAAGCTTTCCCCTAAATGAAGAACAGAAAGACATTCAATTATTTCTTAGTTTGGTTTGATCTTGGCCCTCTTCAGAACAGCTCACCTGCTAACAAACCCTTCCTTGTTCCCTTGCTTTTCTAGGAAGTTTGAGTGGTATATTGGGTAAAAACATAAAAAAAAAAATAAATCTGTTCTATACAAATTCTATTAATATTTTCTAAATGAGACTAAGAGGATACCAGAAAGCAGAAAAACACCTCTGCCCTGCTCCTTTGGGAAAGGGGAAATGTCTATTTTCTCAGACTGCAACAAACACAGATTTTGAGCAAACCCCTCCCCAGTCTGCCCGGTTTGTCTCTGCTTCCACCCCTGCCAGTGAGGCTGCCTGTGGCTCCTTACCAAGCGTGTTTTCTTGTTGGGCAAGCTGTAATTTCGCCTCTTCTCAACTGCCCTGCATGCAACACCACATCAGCAGCAATCCAGGGCACTACCTCTTGCAAAATTCACATTTGCTTGAGCCCTTCCCTCATGTGTTCCTCTAAAGTATCTGAAGCACATAGGAATTTCAGCACATGGCAGAGCCTGCATTTGCAATAAGCTTCATTTAGCTGCCCTTGCAACACAGTGCTGGTCCCCAAGGGCTTATCACCAAGCGTTTTCAGCAGTTGCTGCTTTGGTTGAATTCAAGCGGTAACAGTGACCCATCGTTTCCATCACAGCTTCATCTCTTCAGAGAATTGTGCATGCTTTAATTAAGATTTTACAGATTTCTTTGAGGTGGCAAGAGCGACAAATGACTGCTGGGTGTTGGTGTTTCTATTTCTGGCAGAGAGAGCTTTCAAGCAGCAGGAGAGCCATGTGTGGTCCCTAAAGCTGCACCTAGCAATGGAGGGGGCTAAGGGAAATGAAAAACAGCACCCCCAGGAAGGGTCTGTGTCCTCTTGTGGAAAGCTATAATTAAGGGGTAGTAAGATGTAAAGCTGCATCTTTGTGCTGAGGCTGCTCCTCAAGGGAGACAAGGACAAGACCTGCACCACAATCTGGGTGATGCCGGCTCTGGTGGACCTGCCCTACATCCTCTTTGCCTTTGCTCATCATCAACTACATCCTGCAGGACACATGGCCTTTCAGAGGTGCTCTGCAAGCTGCTAATTTCTTGGTTTTGCACAAATCTGTACAGCAGCACCATGCTGCTGAGTTGCATCAGCATCCACCACTTTCTAGATGTATGCTACCCCATTGGCTCCTTACCCTGTCAGACCTGGCACAGTTGCATCCTGGGCACTGGTCCTGCAGCTCCTGTCCACCTTGATCTACGCTCACACCAGCACTATTCAATAACCAAACCATCTGCTACAATACTGACAAGCCTTGAGAACCTCAGCAGCTATTCTTTCTACAGAATCTGGTTTCCTCTTTCCTCTCCTTATCACTTTAGTCTGCTATTGTCTGATTTTCAGAAGTCTCACCCAACACACTGGGGATGCCAACCCCACTGGTAGTACCATCGAAGCCAAGTCAAACCAAGCTGTTTTCATCATCTGTGGGCTATTTGCAGTCTGTTTACTGCCATTTCACATCACCCACAGCATTTACCTCTTCATTCACACATACCAGGTAGATGACTACCAACTCTTACAACATTGGAGTTTGCTTTACAAAACCTGGAGGCCACTGGTGAGCCTCAACAGCTGCAACATCTCCCTTCTCTACTTACTTTCTGGTCAAACTAACAGAGCCAGGCTTGATTTGAAACTCAGACTGCCCAAATCAGGTCCTCTTAGCAGGCCTGCCATGACAACAGAGAGAACAGACAACACAACAAGTCTTGCCTTATGCTGAGAAATTGTCTTACAACAATGACAACAAATGTTCTAGTTGGAATACCAACTGACCACATCTATGAAAGCATCAGAATAAA
>VZRU01011951.1:61919-78216 GCA_013398155.1 Pedionomus torquatus | reverse complement strand
AAAAAAAAAAAAAAAAAAAAACAACAAGAAAGCAGTTATGGTATATGCTTAAGAAGGACCAGAGACATGGTAGCAGAAAACAAGCTTAGGGAAAAGCTAAGAAACTGGGTCCTATTTGTTCAAAAACTCTTCATAATATTCAAAATTAAGGAACCTGGCAGAAAAACCCACCACTACCCAAAATTAAACAAAAAAAGATGTTTTTCAAGTCATCTCTTCAACAGCAGTGGCAGGTCCTCTCAGAAGGGCAGAGCAGATGGCCAGGACATAGTAACTGCTTCTGCTATCCAATTTTATGTATGCTGACACAAGCCAGAGCCCAGACTAAACAGACAGAATTACTTTGAGTTTGGTGTTTTTACATTTTTTTCCTCATTTAAGTAAAACAAAATCCAAACCTTTCACTTCAGACATTGCAGATCATCTTCATGGGAACTCTGGGCAGAAGCGCATTTGCTTTCTTCCCACCTGAGAACATGATCAAACTCAACCAAGAAATCCAGATTAAGCCACCCACTCAGCCAAGGCTGCTGCTATTTCTTCTTCCTCTAACCAGCAGACAGAGACTTGGCGATGAGACAGAGCAGCTTGGACTTCCAATCTGTTGATTCAAATTCAGCAAAGGTTGGCAACAACTGCAATCCACCACTTCTGACAGCTGTTTAGCAGGCCCATGTCAGCTGGTTTCAGCACAGTCCCTCATGGGTAATGACAAACAAAACCATTCCTGCTGGCTTGCTCTGGGGCCACCTCAAAGACAGGCTTCTTGAAAGGTTCAGAATGAAGAAGAGTTGACTACCATTGCTGTCACAAAACTTCCCGGAGAATAAAAGCCTTGTTTATAACTATTATCTTTATAGCACAAAGACAGTTCTTAGTGACCAGTAGTTAAAAGATAATTTCAAGTGTGCAAAAACATTTGCATACATACTTGGAGAACACCACAAGATCCGGAGCACGGCAGGTCACTTGGGCAGCTACTCTGTTACTGAATGCTTGAAAGAGGTATTTCATGATTCATATGCCTAGGAAATTTAAATATTTAGAGATTATTTCTATGCTTTAAACATTTCCTTTTGAAGAGCTCCGCATGAAAGCACGCTGTGCATGCTTAAGCCTAGGGCTTTCTGCTTTCCCATTTACACCATTGCACATCTGTCCCACAGAACACAGCGTGAACATATTAGGAACAGAGATTTTCACGTTACTCAGATGCAGCTTATTTGAGCAGCTCTGCTTCACCTCTTTGCTTCATCACCAGCACAACAGGAGAAGTAAGAAGAGAGCACCTACAGTGGCAAAATACACAACGGAATACTAACCAATTTTTTTTCAAATGAGAAAGCCTACTGAAACATCCAGCAATAACCCCTGAAAAAAAATGACATCTCAAAAGGAGAAAGAAAAATAAAGTCCACAGCAAAAAAAAACCACAAAGCCCACACCCAACAAAGAGGAACAGAACCACCCAAAAACAACAGCAACTTTGGGAGCCCCAAGTGCCTGGGGGTACTACACACAAGCAGCAGAAGTAATAGCAGGGATGGGTAACACCATTTATATTCTTTGTAAGTTATACCCCCCTCAGAAATTTGCCCAGATAAATTTGATAAAATACTGTGTAGAACTACCGTTCACTACCATAGTTACTAACCCTTCTATAAACATCCACTCACAGAATTTAATCAGGCCACTGCAGCCCAGAAGCAGAGCCCATCCCATAAAGTCTGAATTTAGAGGGGAAAAAAGTCAGGAAAGCTGTTCAGTACCAACAGCTTCTTAGGCTCGTGGAGTTAGAAGCTATTAAGAGAATCTCTGCAGAGGGGAAAAAAAGACAACCATAAGGATACGCAGCTTACAGCTCAAGCCATTCCAAATTCATTGCAAACAGGGCTCGCACAAATATTGCAAAGTAACAGTCCAGCAGCCTCTCCCCAGCCATGGCAGGCAGCCCGCTTGCTGCTGTAGATGCTGGCCACATCCCTCCCACAACAAGCACAACCAGATTTTCACTATCAAAAAGAAACTGCATTTCAGAATCCCAAAAGCCACCTTCCTCTGACTGACCTGAACTTATGAAGTAAGTGTTGAAAGTCTGAAACACAAACTCAGCAGCAAGACTAAAAATGCTGGCGGTGGCAAGAAGGCAGCTCTATGCTACCAGAAATTTATTAGAGGATAAGGGAACAAAAGCCAGATGGTTCCTGTGTTGCACATCCACAAATAAAAAAGCCAGGTAAAGGAAATCAATGGGCTGAAATCCCTCAGAAAGGAAAGGACAGGACATTTGGAATTGAGCTGACATAGGAAGCCACATCAGTTACTGAAGTCCACAATACTTTAGCAAGATTCTAAAGAGTAGAGAGAATTTAGGAACTGAAAATAAAGTGTCAGCAAGACATTAAGTTCACAGTTCCCGTCATGTCCCCTGTGGAATGATGATCCATGGCTAACAGCAGAAGAGTTATCTACAACCACAACATGCCAGAATTAGAAGGAGGTAGCGGAAGGAGATGAACAGAAGAAAGAATCCAATTCCCTCCCTCCCACCCCCATGAAAGACAAATGCATCATCCCACCAGCGGGGAAACTTTGCCTTCAGATTCTCAGATACACTTCCCAAAAACTTCTCAGGGGAAAGCAGAAGTCATGTTTGTTAATAAATAAAAGAAATAAAAAACAAAAAGAGCAGCACACAAGTCTCAACAACCACCAAGGGCAAGAACACATGACTAAAAGGTCACAATAAAAATACAGGTACTAGTATCTATTTGAAGCTTTTATTAAAAAAGACAAAGCATTCACAAGTCTACAAGGAAAAAGAAACCATCTTCCATCAATCAGCCTCAGAGCTGTTAGTGTTTGAATCTCAAAGGGAGAGCAGAAAGCAACAATAAAAGTTATCACAGGTCAGGGCCCCACTCCCCTTTGGCAGTTCACAGCCTGGGACTTGATTTTCCAAGATTGCTCTTCAGAATACCAGACTATTAAGCAAAATAGTCCTGGGTTAGTCTTGCATAAAGATGACAGTCATTCAGGAATATGAAAGAAATCTCCACTGAGAAGTATCTTTAAAGAAAAACACCTTAAGACTGTGAGTTCCAAAAGGTTTGCTTAAATTACTGTACACAAAATATCACAGGTATATGTAATATTTTTATTATAACAAACTACTTTTCTCTGCAGTCAATCAATTCATGAAAGGCTCTTAACCATTCTGTGTCACACAAGGAGTCCCTGAAGTCAGCCAAGGAAAGCTCAATCACCCCTCATGCCTTAACTTCTACTTGCATAGCTCTCCATTCCATGTAGCTAGTGCTCCAAAGATGAGCTGAGTTTCTAAAGTAAGATTAGCTTATTTAGGAATAATATGCCCTATTACAGAAGCGAGCCTTTTTTGTTTTTTATTAATGATAAAGTACTCCACAGGAGTTGCTACTAACTAGGCTATTCAGCAACAAGTCTTCCACTGAAAATTCCACTTCCACTAAAATTATGGAAAAAGCCTTGAGTTTCATAATGAAATTGAACATTTTCTCACTGAATGACAAACTTCAGTTATTGCATTTAACATCATTTTTCATCATAACTTCTTAAAAATACATCAATTTTCACATTATTCAGGACTTACATGAGGTTTATTGCTAAGTCTGTGACCTGTTATTTGAACTGTAATACTGAAATGGTATAGTTTGATTTCCGCCGAATTAGTTGCTAGGACCAAAATAAGAAAGTAGTCTTTCCTTACATTTTTTTCTACAAGAAAAACAGAACAGATCATTTCCAACCCGGTAACCAAATTATCCAACCTGAGAGGATAAATAACCCATACCCCACATCAAGGCTCATTGCACAGCAGTTTGATTACTGAAACAAAGCTTTTGCACATCAGAGATCATTGAGGAGACCAAGTCTTCACTATTGACCTGAGCTATTTTAGGCAGGTGGGTGCAGCAGCACATGGGTTCTAATAAACAGCCAGATGGTCCTTCCATTGGTATCTGTTTACCCATGGGACAGAGGGGTAGCTTAAGTCAAGTACTTTAGAATCTACGCTTGCAGGAAAGTGTGGTGCATCACTCTGCTCTTGCTGTGGCAGTGGTCAGAACTGGACACGAGAGTTTTATGTGTCCAGGAACTTCAATGTGTTTCTGCTTTTGCAAGTGGAGCAAGTTGCTATTTCAACACGCTTCTGTGTACCATTGTCGATAAATAGGAGGAGTAATTATCTGGTAGCTGAAAAAAAAATAAGATTAAAGAAATCATGCATCATAAGCCTGCTCCTCAGCTTATTTGATCCACCAACCATTGATTCATTTTTTTCATTAAGCTTTTAATTACTACTGGTGAGACTTCATGTCCAAGAACAAGCATACATTTAAAATTTTAATCAGAGGCTGATTTGCTGGCTATTTGAAACAATAAACCAAGTTTTTAAAATAAACATCTCATTTTTCTATTCTTTACTATTAATACCTCTACTTTGTTACTAATACCTGAGCTCCTAGTTTGGAGAGGTATTTATTCCTTAAACTAAAGTCATCAGCTTTTGGCTGTAATTTAGCCAAGTCATCTTCATTTTGACGTCTGAGTCTCTCTTGTTCTTCCACTCTGGAAAAGAAAATTAGTTTAAGATATTTGCACTGAGGAGTGCAAACCCAAGCAACCTTATATTGTCATGCATGCAAGTTCTATTTTTAATAACTAGAAGCAGTTTGTTTATAGATGAATACTGGATATCAGATTAAAAGAGACTAAGAGATGCGTATGGATTACTCTAATTCAGTGTAAAGAAAGAGAGAGGCTGTTTTCTGCAGTTTCCTTTTATTTAGATCACAATAGTTCAGTAGAAAGATAAACCCTTTGGTTTTCACAGATTACAACACGCTCAGTGAGCTTATGTAACAATTTTTACTACCTCTTTATTCAACAAGCTTTCACTCCTTAAAATAAAGATTACAATACAAAAAGAATCAATTGTTGAAAATGCAAATAAAAGACTGCTCAGCGGTCTTCAGTGATTTCCTACAAGAGTCAATATTTGACCAGAACGTTGTCGCTCATCTTCCACATAAGTCTTAACTAGGACCCAACACAGCTCTAAATACACTTGCTTAAGACAGTTGTTTGCATTAAGACAGTGATAACTGTAGTAACAGTGACCCATTTCTAAACTCCATAAAGCCATGAGCCTTATTACAGAACATAAAATGCCATTAAGAAGTCTCCACCCCCACCAAAGTTGTAGCACTGCACACAGAAGACACTTTATACTAGTCTTTATCTCAAGATGAAGACGTTTGTCTCAGGTTGCAGAGCACCCTCTCCAATGCCAAAGCTTAAACACAGCGTAGAATGCTGTAAACATTCTGCTCAAATTAGAAGATGATTTGGCATTAGTTAAAACTGGTTACAAGCATAAAACCTNCATCTCGTTTTGGTCTTCAAATTCCTTTGCTCCTGGGTACAAGGTGAGGGATTTTTTTTTTGTTGCACCCATATTAAAATCTGACTGTGACCTTTTGGCTCAAGGGTTATACTCATCACAGCTAAAGTAGCACATTCATTGCATCTGGTGAGGTATTAGTTTCCTTAAACTTTCCTCAAGATTGATGCATAAAAAGCCCACAAATCAGGACAAGAAATCAAACCATGTTAAACCCCACAAGTCACCTGGCTAGACCTTGTTGACAGGCATTTGGGGGTTTTATTCAAGTTAATAATCATCATACAGACAATTACATAGTCCAGTTGTAGAGAAGTCCATAAAGCCCATTTATAAAAGCCTTCTTGTTAGGAAAGTATTTATCTGGAATGAATTTATATGTAAGCTGTAAGACTTATAATACCTGCAGGTGAAGTGTGGTTACCTATTAAAGAGTAAAGAATTCCAATAATGTTACAGGCAAATTAACTTCAAGATCTAGTTCAGCTCAGTGAGTCTCTTCAGGTCAGAACAGACAACATTTCAAAAGAAAACTTCTGGATTATTCACCTACAAGCCTCTTGAACTCTAGAGATGTTATTTCAAAAGATGTGGCTTGCTGCATGTTGGCTTACACTTCCACACATCAAATGTTAAACCATGACTAGTCAAGAAACATATATGCACTCTACCCTCTCCAACAGTTCTCAATCACATCTCTCCAAAACAAGTTTAAAATCTGAGGTTCTGCTCCTCTGATCTCTTCAACTTGTTCTACCCTTAAGTAAACAAAACATTTTATTTTTAAAAAGTCAATTACATAACTAAGACTTCATCCCCATTGATATTACATTCTCCAAGGCACATATTTTTAATCCTCTCAGTGCTAGTTAGGAAAAGGTAACAATTTTTTAGTGCTGAGTCACTACTAGAAGAACCACCTTCAACAAGGTCATCAGAACTAAGCTGACCAAACTAAGTCTAATGAATAGACTTTATATTATATCTACTTAAAGAAAACTCAATTTCTCCACACATTTCAGTGGACAGAGAAACTGGAGCTTTTTCTTCCCTCTTCCCCCAATACAAGGCAATTATTTCAGAAGTTGTAAGACTAATTCAGTACTTGACCCCTCTGCACAGCACTCCAAACCCATGCAGAGCTTTACCCCTCATTTAGCATCCTGGGACAGCAAACAAAAAAGCAAGTAAACTTTCTGCTCAGCAGAGGGTATAAATCCAGTGCCCTAGAACCCAGGATATCCCAACAGCAGGTGACTGATACCTTCACATTTGCTCAAATAACACTCTTAAAAAGCAAGAATACCCGATTCCAGCTGTTAGGGCTACGCTCAGCAATGGACCCTTAACTTGTCAATAATGTTTTGTCAAGACCAGGAAAGAGAATTTAAGTTACTATTCTGAAGAGTGTCACATAAAATGAAGCACATTTTTAAATAAGTGATACAACAGTGTTTTAAACAAAACTGCAGTGTCACTCAGTTGGAAGGTTACCGAAATAAAAATAGCAGGAAAGAGGAATATATTCACAGGAAAAGGGAATATGAAATCCTACTACTAACTGCTAAGAAAGAAAATAACATTCAATACAAATGGCAGAGCTACAGGAGAGCCCAACTTCAGGTTAAACATTTCATAAAGACACTGTTCTTTATACTTACTCATTTGCAGCAACTTTTTGCAGTTTTTCCCTTTTCTTTGCAGACCAGTTGAGATCACCACCTGCACAGACATAATTTACACTTTGAAACTTCTAAAATTGGTCTTTTTGTATTATATCTTTGACATCATACCTCACTACAGACATTCTCAGTGCACTTGACAAAAGCAGCCAGAGGAATTACCTTACAAATGCAGAAACTGAGGTAAAGAGAAATAGCTGTGTGTACATAATCATCCCAGCAAGCAAAATCAGAACCCAAACTAAGCTCTCAAGCCTGATTCGGTTTTCTGTTGAGTAACAAAAAAGTTTCTCTACAACTCACCGTAACACCCCATAAAAAACTAAAAAAAGTAGAAATCACTTTGAAAGAAACAAGCTAATACCCCTTCCAGACTTTTCAGTAGTTACTGCTTAAAAAAAACCAAGACACAAAACAACAAGCCAACCACAACAAATACAGCTGCTATTTGAAGGAAAGTCTACAGAATTAAGTTTATAAATCTGCAGACACATATAGAGTCAAGTTTAATACACAGTTTAGAAAAAGTTGAAAAATATGCCACACTTTTGTTCAAGTCAAACTGAAGCGATAGGTACCACTGCCCTGCTGATTACATTTAATCAGCAGGGAACTGATTAATTCCCTGAACCACAAGGTTCAGGGAATTACACACTACAGCATCTATGAAAACAAAGTTACAGGGATGAGGCCTCATCAAAAGATGTTCCTGGTGCCAAAGCCATGAGATATAGCACCTGCCACCACCTGTGAACAGTTCAACTTGATAACTTCAAGAATTACGATAAATATCAAGAGAAGCTGAAAACACATACCTGTGAGGTGATTCACAAAATACAGCATGACCACAGCTATTAGTGACACTAAAAAAAAAAAACACGGAACAAAAATTTAGCTGACAAATTCACAACAATGATAGAAGAACAGCTTTAACATACAACCAAGATTTTGTGACAGTTGTAATGAGGGGAGATTTTTGCCAGCAGCATCTCTTAATTGCTTTTGAGAACTCCACTGTGCTCAAAAGTAGGATGGTAACTCAAAGGTTATTTTAGTTTTAGGTACATCAATAAAGGCAATGTTTATTTGGGCGGTTAAGAGTGTCATCCACCTTGCTTTTACTCAGTTCTGTTGTTTGTTGTTGTTTTTGGTTTTGTTTTTTGTTTTGGTTTTTTTTTTTAAACATTGACAGTACTTACACTAAGTCACTTCTAGTGAAGTGGTTTGTGGTTCTCTGAGTTACTTTCAACACCGCCCCAGTTGAAACCTCTAACTCAGAAGGAGTTACTACTGTTTTCCAGGAAACATTAAGAAAAAAAGCCAAATAAAGCTTCCCAAATGTACAGAATCCATTTTCAATGTTTTTAGTACTTACAGCAGACACAAGCACTGAAGAAGACTTCAAGAAACAAGTATCCTCTTGTGTCAAGAATCATCCCAGCTGCTATAGCAATAATAGCCAGACCAAGATTCTGGATAGACTGCATACTAACACAGAAACAAGGGATTACCACTGTGTAGAAATTTACTTTTGAAGAAAACATCACAAGTGGCACTGAACAATGAGATTAACTTCACCCCATTTGTTATGACATGACAGAGTCAAGACTCTACATTTTCCAGAAGCTTCTGTGCATCTACCACAACAACATGCTCCACTACACACACATTCCAAAACTACACAAGACTTCCTGCTAGACTGAACTTGGAGGAATTAGTAACAATTAACCACTTGCTGTTCAGACATTCAATGGTATCAAGACACAGTCTCTGTAGAGCAGCACAAACAGATTTAAGTACTTACAAGCCATAAGCAGTTCCCAGCTGGTGTTCTGGAACAACAAAAGCCACCATGGGCCACAGGGCACAGGCAAGCAATGAATAGGCCACTCCCAGCAAACACTGGTGAAATAAGAGCAAATAAGTAGATGTTAGACAAGATGCTTTTTTGCTGTAAAGTTCTAATAAGTGAACATATTGATTTCCTCTTCTCCCAAAAGGGGAAAAAAACAACAGCTGAAGTAATACTTTTTGCAGTATCATTCTAAGTAAGCATGCACATTTAAAAGGAAAAAGAACTTTCTACAGGAATGACCAACAAACTAAACCTTATCTAATTAGCATTAAGTAAAGAGCCTGAATTGAATATCCAGAGAGAAAGATCAATGCTGCAACTCATTAAGAAAGTACTTGAAAAACAAGGATCCTGGTTTTATAAATTGATATAATGGTAAACACTGTATTTAACCCTGTAAAACTTAGTTCACAAGCAATTTTTCTGAGAATCTGCCCCAAGAAGGGAAACCAATAAAGATTTTTATTGGCATTTACCACTACCCAATATAGCACAGAGACAGTTTAAGTAACAGTAATAAGCTTTAGAACTGCACCAAAAGAACAAGTTTTAAGTGAAAAACAAGCACCTAACACAGTAATCTAGCAATAGCTAGTGTAAGGAGGGCCTAGGAAACGTGAGAGCAGACCTCCACATCAGAACACCACCAAACCACAGATACTGTGACAAATCAAGGCTCTCTGAAGGGACAAGGAATTGCCACTCCATACAGCCCCCAATAAAATCCCTCCCTTCCTAGGAAGCTGAATACCTTTTTACACTGCAAAGCTACAGAATCAGTGGTCCAGACTGCGGCAGCCAGTCTTTTCCACATTGAAACACAGGTGCATAGCTACAGCCTCCTTCCACAAAACACCAAAACCTGAAGTGTTGTCTTTAGGCCACAGACCTCATGTTAATTCTGCCTGTATTATGCATTCTTTGCTTTTTTGCCATCTTCAGTTTTAAACCTCAGTTTCACATAGTCCTTAAAACCTATTTTGATGTCCCTGACTTTAAGAAGGATTTACTATCTACACAGTCAGAAGACTGTCACAAAAGATGTGGAATAATTCAGCATCAACTCCATTTCTTACTTTATCATACTTAGCTATAAGTCTCAAAGAATTAATTACCATTGCTATCCAGGGGTTCCAGAAGGTAAAAGCCAACATAATATGAGAAGCAAGTGTAGTTATTACAGCACATAAAACCCAGATGATGTTTTTTCCAACTTTATCCACCAGGAGTCCAAAGACCGGGGACATGGGTGCTGATATGATATACACAATACTGCAAGAGAACAAGATACACACACCTCCCAATTATTTCTTAGGCAATGTGAAATCTGTCCACTTAAGTGCAAGTCACCACCTGCAACAGTAGATCCCAACCCTCCTCCCATGTGGTCAGAGCCCCCTAGAACACACAGCATATGTATGCTGTATGAACATATACAGACCCCCTAGAACACAGCAGTAGCACAGCTGCTTGTTAAATCAACCACAATTTACCTGTTAATTGCACTTGCTTCTTGAGATGAGAATTTGAATTTCTCAATAAAGAAAACCCTAAGAAAAAAAAAAACAAGCAGATTTAGAAAAAAAACCACATACTTAGATGATATGTAAGAAAAATTAAGCTAGACAGACACAACAACCTAGTTTACAGGTAACACTTAAATAAGCCTATGTAGTTTTGACAAACAGCTGTCCATACCAAAAACCTCAAGCCACACTTTAAATCTGTATCAGGTTTTAATCAGGAAATGGGAGCATGCAGTATGCTTTTGAGTTCTGACAACCCAGCCTATGATATTTCCCACAAAGTTCAGCAGATAAGGAAACTCTACAAGTTGTTTTAACTTGTATGACAAACAGCAAACAACAGTACAGAAGAAACAAGAAACGACAGCACAGACTTGCTGGGAGACCAGTGGTTTTCTAACCACCAGGGATTCTTAAGGGTTAGCCTTTACCTCTCGCTTTATAAGTAGCTAGTTAAAACCCTGACCAAATTCAAGAGGAATAGCTATATAGGTAAGAGACTTACTTTCCAAGTCCGATGAAAGGAAAGACTGCTGCATAGTAACAGACACAGATTACAAATATAAGCCACAAGGACAAAGAGAAGTCCTTCACATCAGTTAGCTTAATCACTTCACCTGGAGAGGGGCAAGAGACAGCATTGTTCATCAGCATACACATCTGAATGTTTATTCAGTGAATAAACATTAGAGTGATCACAAGTCATTACATACTCCTGCCACTATCTACTCTCTTGCTTAAAGTCTGCAGAGCAAGATTCTGCTAAGAATATACAAGTCCTAAATCAACAGTGTCAAAGATCAAGTTGTATATCTAGCTTAATGTGGGGAAGACAAGTTCTCTAAAGTTTTTGAAAGTATTATGCAGTAGAATTAAATACAAACCATTTTTTCAAGGAAGCATTTAATCACCTAGCAAAATTCAGCTGCTGCCTTATGTTATATGCTTGCTCTTAAGTCTCAAATTTAGTTTCTTTTTAATTTGTAAGTTCTCCCACACAGAAAACTCAAAGCATCACATTGATGGAGAACAGCTGTATGTTTTTGCACAATTATTAATGGAAGTAAGATTAACTCAAGAAGAGTACCAGTGGAATGTCACAAACCAAACCAGTGTCAACTGGGAGGCTGTTCACATGCTTTATAAACAAAGCAGGTGATACTGCATCTGCCCGTGCACTGGTGTTTGAAACTGCTGATCTTCCTTACTGATATAAAAATGAAGAGTTACGATTAAAGCTGTTGCTGTGAAAAAGATGTTAAGGGGCAGCCACTGAATTACATACAATGCAAAACTACACAGTGCACACAGTAACTGGAAGGTCTGTTTCAGAATGAAAGAATGAAGCTGAGGGCAGGTTCAGCCACAGCACTCACCTGTTTTCCCTTGCTCTTTACAGAGGAGCTTCTGTGCCCTCTTGTCCAGATAAGCCAGGATTAATGCACAGGTCAGTGAAAAGAGACATGTTACTCCACCTGCAAGGCAACATGACCTGTTTAGTTGTTGACTCAAGTAGTATTTTGGCTTTTAAGCAGAACTACTGTAGCATACCTTTACATATCCAATACAAATTGAGTTTAACACAAGTTTGTCCTAAGATTCAATAGCTTTACAACTCAAAGAACAAGGTGTAGATATTGAAGCCTGCCACAGACACCTGCCTTGAACTAGAGTACAAACACATAGCTACATTTATTTTATTTAGAACAAAACCACCATCCCCACAGCCTAGCTCCTTATTTGTACCTTGTAATAACAGAAACAAAGCCTGGGCCTTGTTACCAACCCCAAGGCCTTAATACTCATGGCTCTGAAGGAAAGAGACACAGGTCCAAAAGTAATTGAAATTTCACTTTTACATGTCAGACAACTACACACAAGGTTTGACATTATGCCTTCCAGAAAAATTTTCAAGTCTGTTCTTTAACTCACAGCATGCAAAATGTTTCATCTTCATGAGATACAAACTTGAATTTGCCAACCACCAAAAATCACTGTGTTTTACCAGATACACTAATCATACACCCTGGATAAGTATATTAGGTATTGACACAAACAGTATTTGAATTGTTCTTCCTAGTTTCAATTATCTTTAGTCTACTTTCAAAGTAGTAAGAAATCATTAACATGCATGCTGTTCAAATTCAGTAGCAGAAGAGAGCAGGTGACAAATTCAAGATATTACTGACCTAGCATGAGAGTTAACCCAAGAGTACTGGGACCAGTATAGCCCAGAAGATCTCGAACTCTAGAGTATATCCATCCCATGATATTCATGTTCACTGTGCTCCCCTAGGCAGAACAGACTCACATGAATAATGTATTTCTCAATAATATGGATTCAAAAGGAATACTAAGCAGAACAGCATATATAAAAAAACTACACACAAAACCCAAACAAAATACCCTCAAACCAACCAACAAAAAAAAAAAAAAAACACCCAGGGAAGATGCTACACAGGTAACGTAAGCCATCAGCAACAGTGATAAAAGTATTCCCTGTTGGTTTGATCATTTTTTGTAACAAATTAACCATTGCAACAATGATACACCATCACAAACTGAAATTTTAAATAACTCCAGCATTGTTTCAACGGAGACATTAGAAGTGCCATAATTCTACATCATACCTCACATTAGCTCATTAACATGTGGTATTAAATTCAACTAATTAAGTAAACAGGATTCCCACCTGAGACACCAGTTAGAAACATTTTTTTTCCTCCCTTTCTTCCCCTAGAGAAGGGACCCACAGCTGCAATCCCATGGCTAACAGACAGCTAACCACAGTTCAGCTAAGATGAGGCAACTGCTAATTAGCAACAGCCTGAACATCAACCCAGCCCAGCTGTGATCAGATAAGTCTCTTTTACAGAGGTAAATACCTGCAGTAGTATTTACAGGCTGCTGAAGAGGTCCCCTAACAGGTAAGACATGTCTCCAACTCTTCATTCACAGCCTGATCCATTAGTGCAAACCCACCTCCAGCAGCAGTTACACCAAGTGTATCAAACAACAGCACAGCTGAGATGCAGTCACACAGTTCTTAACAGCAAGAGGGACACAAACACCTCACTCAAGCAGATAAGGCTGGGAGTTCTCAATGCAGCCACTCCAGCTCATTTACCAAAGCCTGCACTTAGCCCTCAAGCCACAAGCTACACTGTTAAAACAGCATTTTACAATATGCCAAGAACCAATAGTTGATGAAATGCAGTACTGCGACTGTCCCACCCAGTAATCTACACTAGTAACACCACTACACTTCCTCAGAGAAGTTCTAAGAAACCTTATTAACCCATTTTCCTGTGTATCCTTTATTTATTTACCACAGATTTTAAACATTTTATATTTAAACTTCATAACCTTTTTGAACTGAAACTCCGTAGGGAGCATTACAAGTGTATTGTTAGTGAGACAGTTGGAAAATAGCAAGCTGCACACCTTAAAGTCACTGAATTAAAGCTGTAAAGTTTTTACACTTACAATTCTTGCCATGCTTAGTTGTAAGCCAAACACAAGATTTAACTCCTTGCCTTTAAACCAACTGACCGCATATGTGTTTTGTGCCACTGCTAAGGACTCTCCACCTATTCTGAAAAAAAAAAAAAAAAGGAAAGCACAAAAGAAAACATGTTACTTACAACACTCAAAGCAACAAGGAAACAGTCCATCAGTTGCCTGTAATACCAAAACATCAGCATCTCAGATAAATTTATCTAGTTACAGTCAGATCTAATGCATATATGTGAGGCAACAGAAGTCTTACAGACAGTTTAAAAAGAAATTATTCTTAAGGTGCTGCAATTTAAGGATATAAGGTATCTTAAGTAGCTCAGGGACAACTATAATTGCCTTTAGACACTTACAGAAATTAAATCAATGAGCAGCAGTTTCTCATTTCTCTTCTGCATGAAGGAACCAGCTGCTATAGACCCTGAACTAAGTGAAACTAAAACCAGGCATTTTCCCTGGAATCTGAGTTTAAAAGAATTATCTGCCCACACCTCAACGGAGTTGGTCAGATTGTTAGACATTTTTATGCTGTGGCACATTCACAGCTTGGAAGTATTCTGACATTTGCTCTCATTTTTGCCACCGTAGGAGCTCCATTCCATTTCATGCTACTAAAAATTCCTTTTAGCCAGGAAAGTAAGAATTAAGAGAAAAGGAGGACTATCACATTTTTTATCATCTTACTGGATGTCTTTCTTTCAATAGTTTCTTAATTTCTGAATTCAGCAAGACCTGAAAAGTCCTATTTTTTTTTTTGTTTTCTAACTTTGACTGGAAATATGACTGAAGATCTTAAATGCCTCAACATCCAACAGTTTTGTTTAAGTGAAAACATGGTAGTAGTTTTCTAGAACACAGTCCTCATCTCAGAAAGTGCACAGTATACTCTTCTAGACTTACCCAAATATGAATCTGCCCATGTCCATCAGCCAGAAAGTATTAAGTAGTGCTCCCAAAGCAAAAATTACCTGCCACAAACATTTAAGGAAAAATTATAATTTTATGTTTGTGCAGAACAAACTAGACGCCCCTCAGAAGAGAAACAAAAACACTTTTCCCTTCCCAGATCTGCAGAAATACTTCACACCCACTTCCTGCTCCTAGATTTTTCCCTTTGCTCCCTCTGCCTTATTCATCATCCTGCTGGCTGCACAACATCCAGCCTGGCCTATCCCAAAACTGAACTCAGAAAACACGTCTACAGGCTCAAGTCACACTTCACATTTATCATTACACTCTATTCAAATACATTTAACCCAGTAGCTTCACACTGAACATACGCCATTTAGTTCCCTCACATTCTTATCTCACTCATCTTTCAAAGTCCCCAGTTCCCCACTACCCAATCTGCTCTCAACTACGCCAGTAAAGGCCAGGGTTTCCCCATTTCAGTTCTACTCACCTGCCTTCCCCCCAGCTGAAACATACACTACTACACACAAAGCTATTTGTTTTTTTTCCCCCCACCCCAAGTAGAAGAGCTCCAGACACAGTATCATGCCTCACCCTCTCATTTGCACTTACCTGTCCAACACAAACAAAGATACTAAATATTACAGTGCCCAACCTGTAAGAAAAATAAAATCATTTAATGCATGGCTAGACTTTTTTCCTATAAAACACTATCAGACATACAACAAAAGGAGAGGCTGATATGTAATAAAAGCTCTCTGTAAAAAATGCCACACCCTGACAGTTTCCTTAAAAGAAATAGTACAGGCTAGCTTTTTTGACTGCTACTTTAAGTTATGAAGGGAAGAAAGCTCATTTGTACCAGTGGAAATAGCTAGAATGTGTGAAAAAAAAAAATTTGAAAGAGTTTTGTAATATAAAGGCTATACCTCACATGCACTTTAAACCTCCATAGATTGGACACAAGTGACACAAACACTGGACTTACCGTATTCCAAATACTCTGTCTATCAGAAAACCTCCAAAGAAGCAGAGAACTACATTGGGCCAGGAATACCAGGCATAGAGTGCCATGAACTGGGCTGTGTTCACCTTCATATCCTACATGAAGAAAAGTGATTACAGGGACACAGAATAAGCATCCAAATAGGAACATGTACACTTTCTAACCTGGCCTGACCCTCCCCGCTCTCCGTGACCCCCTTCCCCGGGCTGGTACTCACTCGTTGGACCTGCGTTTGGAGCGCTGCCGGGTTGTCGTAGCAGAAGTAGCTGCCTGCAAGGAGAAGTGGAAGCCTCAGAGCTCGGCCCCGGGGCGCACCCCCCTCCCCCCCCACCGGCCCCGGGGCCCCCCCCCCAG
>VZRU01011951.1:39211-61401 GCA_013398155.1 Pedionomus torquatus | reverse complement strand
CGTGTCAGGTGGGCGGCTGGTTGCCATGGCAGCGGGGCGCGCGGGCCGGCATGGCGGGAGGCCGCGGCCCCTTCAGAGGCCGTGAGGGAGGAGGAATCCTCTCAAGCGAGAAGTATGAGATCCCGACCGTCAGATGCTGACGCTTTTGTGTTAAAACAGGAACATAGCGGTGGCACTGAACTCCTTAAAATCCCCTGTAAGTGTACCCCTGAGCTGGCCTTCTGCCCGGGTGAGCGGTACAGATTGTGCCCAGCATTGTGGCAGTGGCAAAACGCTGTGGTAGGCACGCAGCCGGCAGGGCGTTATTTGACGTGTCAGCACCTACAGCCTGCTTTTCTATTAAAAAAGAAGTTACAAGCAGGCCTACCTGGTCTAGTTGGGGGTGTCCCTGCGACTGCAGGGAGGTTGGACTAGGTGACCTTTGGAGGCCCCTTCCAGCCTGGGTGATTCTATGATTCTGTCATCAAACAGTAAGTTTCATGGAGGAAGGGTGCCTCTCTTGCCTGTGGTTGATTTAAAATGTGAAATGCAACGGTAGGTTTGTTTCTCCTGCGGGCAGGTTTCCCCTCTCTGTGTGCTGGAGGAAGCTCCCCAGCCAGCGCTGTGGGCCCCTGCGTTCCCCACAGCTTTGCCAAGCCTCTCCTCCCATGGCTAGGCTTCCTTGGTTTATATTAGTATTTTGCTTGAGACATTCAAGAGGAATAAACCTCTTTTAAGCAATAGCAAGCTGGAAAAGAAAACCCAAACAACTAACCACCCAGCTTAAAGGTGTAGACAGCAATAAGCTCTACAGTAACTGTAGAAGGAAATACAAAAGCTTGTAAAATTACTCCGTTATGTTCCTTTTGGCTATTAAAGTCATTTTACTTCAGCTGTTTGGCCCAAAAAGGTCTTCCCACATTAGACAAACCTTTGAAAATAACTACTTATGCAGTGTAAAAATGCCCAATCTTCTGTTAAGTACCATCTTTTCACACCAAAAACGATGTGAATCCTGACACAACCTGACATGCTGTGAACCAAGAGGTCCACTTTCCAGATACTTTGTCATTAATTTGATCAGTAACCATTCAAGAAAAATCAATGCAAGTTTTCAAACCATGCTGGTGTTGCATGCTCGTAGTGCATCTGCCGCGAGCTACTATTGGGCATAAAATGCTGACTTTTCACTCGATATATGTCTTTTAACAGATCTGTCAAAGAGAACTATGTTATGAAATTATGGGGTCACATTTTCAACTGCCCTAAACTCATCTAGATTGCTTGAAACCAGAGCACTCTTTCAGTTTACTGTATTTGCTCTTAAAAACAGGGTCTTAAACTGCAAGGCTTCGCTGCAAAAGCACCTGTGCGACAAACCGGTGGTTTCATGGCCGCTTGAGGGAGCTCAAAGGTAATGCATGGCCATGCAGATCACCTTGAGTTTCATAGAGGGTGTTAATTAATTAAAGGGAGAGAGTGTATATGCACAGATAAATTTTGGAAAACAAAGTTACATCCAGCAAAAGTTTGTGTACAGAAGATAAATGTAGTCTGTTTCCTACCTAGCTAGCCCAATGATTCCAGGAGTCCATTGCCATGACACTCAGTACTTTTCTAGGTCTCGTCAATCCACAGAACATGCTTTTTATTCAAGCACACACTCTAATTTCCCTCCAAGACACAAATGTGGCTGTTGCAAAAGGCCAGAGTCCCCAGACTACCCTCCCATTGTCATTCTTAGAAAGACAATGCTGAAAAACTCAGGAAACAGCTGGATTTATTGTTGGTGAGGGTGAAGAAGCCCCAGCCCATTCTGGTCATAAAATACAGGTCCAAAGCCAACAGAATTGACTTCTCTGTAGCTCACAGCTGCTTCCCCAAGACCCTCCAGCTTCATTTTGAGCATAATCTTAGCCTTGGGAATTCCTGAGACTTTACATTGTGGGTGAAGGAAGATCACAGTCTTAAGTAGGTAAGGGTCTTAAGCAGTAATACTTTGGTTTTATTCTTTAAACTCTAATACTTATATCAATTTCAAATCAATCTAATGTGTAACTCATATGGCCAGCACTTGGATAAAAGGATCCCACAGAAACTGCTTCATGTAACTTTTGATCAACTTTACCAGTGAGGACATTTAAAGGAAGATCATTAAAGGCTTTCTAGCTTCATAATCAAAGCAATAGGCAAAACCACATAACAAGTATGCATACTAAAATGTAATTTATGATGTAAGATGATAATATTGTGGCCAGATTCAGCTGCGTGTGCCAATGGGAAGAGTGGAAGTGAACAACTTTTGGAGGCTCTGGGAATATCCTCACCAAAGCTCCTGTTTGGTTGACTTCAATTAGTGAATTAGTGACTTGTGGATCAGGATTTCATCCTGGGTACTTTTCTCGCAGTGTTTTGTACACTGAAGACAGAAATAAAACGTACTCTGCAAGAGTATTTTGGCAGTGGCAGATCATCGCTGCCAAGTTTTTTGGCAAATCATGGCAGAATGTTGCTGCCAAGTACAATGACAAAGTTTCCTGGAAAAATAAACACTCGGCAAAGAATATCATCTTGACTCTCTGCAAACATAGCAGTAAGATTTTAAGCACTGGTTTCCCAACTTCTTGTCCCATTTCAGTTTATGTAAATCGCTGTAGCACTATAGTCCAAGTCTTCCTTCCTGTAAGAAATTCAGTGTGGCACTGTTGCATCAGTAAGAAAAACATAAAAAGACAGCGTCACCTTCCTTTTCCTGTAAAAACAGCGAGACAGGGCTAGTTCAGCACATCCCACCTCAAAAGCTGAATACTGTTTAATAATCTCTCTCTAATCCTGTTATTTATACTAGAGTCCTGGATTTGCCTTTTGTATTTTAGTCATTACCCAAATAAGCTGTGTTACCCTGAAAACTTCAAGTTCCTGATTTCATAATGTGTCTGCTTTTTCTTGTCCTCTCTTCTGCCTGCTTCTGGGACACCAGGGAATTCATTTATTCTGTGATTTCCTAAGAAATGAGTGTTAATGTCCTACTTTGCCAATGAAGCCGTGTCATTCATCCTTGTAATATCAATTATTTTATTACCACTCTCCCACTCTATTACTATCATACAAAAATATGTCAAGTTGGAAGGATTTAGTTACGTAAACTATTTAAAATGCAACCTAAATAATTTTAAAATTATTACTTTGTGTTACTTCTAAGGAGGTTCCACTGAGTAACATTAATTCAATACCAAAATAGTAAATATAATGGTGGGAGAGCTCTTCACATAGAACACAGCTGGGTCATGTTCCAGTACAACAAAGGGTTTCTCTGCTTTCATTCATCCTTGAGGGAGTTTTCATAAACCTGAAACACATGCAATTTTATTATATTCATTTTCAAAGATGTCAGTGGGGTTTTTCATATTATTTTACTGGCTGTGTCCTTAAATATTTCATATTATACAAGACTGGATTTATGCTTTATCTTGTTTGGTATAACATAGCACTCTTTATAATAGAGTAAGAAATTACACTCATGTATCTGGAATACTGAACAGGAGAAAAAAAGTATTTTTCCATTTGCTATTTCAAAATATTTGCCATGCCACCCCTTTCTTCCCAATCACTTCTGTCTTCACCTTGGATATGACCTTGCTGTGCCTGAAGCTTAATGGCTGTAATGTGCAGTGTGAGTTAAGCCTAAGACGATTCTCAAATGCATTGCAGGTGAGTGTTTATGTCACAAATAAATACAGTAGATTGCTCTTAAACTCATACTTTAGAATGTTTATTACAGATGCAATTTCTGTCTTAACATAAATCAAAGTACTTAAAGTGCCATATGATACCAAATGCTTAGTTTAACAGCATAAAATTGAGCAAAAACTGTATACAGTACTTTATAGGTGCTATAAAATTCTTGTGCCTATGGCCGCACCTTTTTGCATTGCCCAGATCAATCAAGTCCACTGAAAAATCTGGATAGTAAATACTCACATGAAACAACGATTAGCTTTCAGAGTTCAGTTCTTCTAAGTTATTACTGTCTTCAGTGAAGATGCTTCAAAACATGACAAAATTGCAAAGAAGCAGGAACTGCATTTAACATGATTAAATTTACATCACCACCATTAGACTATTATCCATTCTCTGAAAGAAAAATCTTGTGCTTTGCCTCCAACACACATTAGCAACCTTTTATGAAAGATCTATCATACATAGGCATGTGGATGGTTTTTTAATCACTTCATGTGGCAAGGAATGTGTTATTACAAAGCTCTCTGTGTTCTGTACTCTTCTTGTCTCACTCAAATATTATTAGACTTGTGTACATAATTTCCTTAAGACATGTCTAATTTCTATAAATAGCTGGAAAAAGGCTGAGGAAGTATTTTTGCCCCATGAATCTATCTCAGACCAAAGATCTTGGACCAAGCAATTCCTGAGGTTGGAAAGGATACTCTGCTAACGTACCTCCTTTTAGCTGAGTCAGACAGCAGTCCACTGGCTGAGCTCAAATTCCTGGGAACAGGTTATTGTGACGCAGGAAACCTCTAAACCTTCTCTTTCTGGACCACTTTGCCCTAGTTTCCCACTTTTAACGCCTGGGGACACATTTGCTCTTGTTGTCAACATTGACCCTTGATGAAGTGGTGGGTGCTCAGTGCCTGTGCTCCTGCGGGTGCTAACGTGCATGGGTTTTCTGCTATTTTTCATGGGCTCATCTGCACAGGTGTAATTTTGAAGCCAGCCTGTTTCCCAGCTCCTGGCTGCTTTATTGCATCACTCCGAGAGATCCTTTCACACTTTCTTTGTGCACCCTGGCAGAGACAAAAGGGAGCAGAGCTGGGTAATTTCAAGCACCCAGCAGGAGGGCACTGCATGTGTACTCCAGAGTTTAATTCCGCTCCCTCATCTTGTTGCTTTCCTAAGTGTAACCTGGAGAACTTTGAAGTGTTTTTCACTTTGGAAACAGCTATTATGTCTAACAAGCCTTCTAAGAAAAGAAAAAAAAAAAAAAAGTTATCAGAGTCTACTTAGCATCCATGTATGGCTCTAGAGCCAAATTAAATTGTGTCCATAATGACCGAAGCATTTACTGGATACTTTGTCAGTGAAAACATGCATTGCCATAAAATTTTTAAAAGTCTACTATTTCTTTCAGCAGGATTAAGTGTTTTATAACCAAGCCCAGCAATTTTGGAAGGAAGCTTCCATTTTGAATAAAACGCTCATCAGCTGGTGCAACAGGCGGCCACCGCTTGCTGGCCCTGCAGTCCTGGAAATGAAGGGAGTTCCCACCCTTGACAAGACCTTTGTTTCCCTCCCTCTGGCCAAGTGAAAGCAGTGCAAAGCTACTCTTTGTCACCAGGGCTAGGCTTTCCATTCTTTTGAAACGAAAGCATATAGGAAAGCAGAAATGGATGGGAGAAAGAAACTCACTGACTCCATCACAGGCCTTGCAGTTTGCCCTTAATAGCCCTGTAAATGTATTGTGTGCATCGTCCACTGCACAGCTAACGTTCTGTCCTTAAATGGATGTATATTACTACCACCCAGTAATTTGGTTAGCAGACTGTCATGCATTCTGAGTACCCTGCAAGAACCTCTTATTTCTAAGTGCAACATAAAGCATCATGGTCTTCCCACCTAGCCCTGGATTTCTCTCTCTCAGTTACTCGTGTTCTAAAAGCTGATCTCCTGTCATACTCTTTTTTTCTCACCCCCAAGGCTGAATATTTTATGCACATCAAGTAGTTCCTCAGGCATTTCCTCCACCCTCAAGTTACTGAACTTTTCTGGAGAGGTTCCAAGATATGGGTAAAGTGGGTTGTTTTTATTTCCTTCTCTCTCTAGGCTGCAGCCCAGAGTTGAGCAGAACTTTCCAAGCAAACAGCTTTATTCAGTGGCACCATTGTTCCCCGAACTTCGTGATTAATTCCTTTGCTGGTACATCTGATCACTTCTTCCCTTGCAATTGAATCCTCTCCTTTTTGTGCAATTCACTTCTCACCATCTCTCCTAGGCCCTAGACCTGAAGAACTACTTTCTACTTTTGACCTGTAAGCGTGTTTGTTTGAAACATCTCTTCCCCTGCGCAACCTTCTGCTTGTGAATCTATTTATCTGGGTACAACTTGCTGCAGAGTGCCAGCTCTTTCCTGACAACACCCTGGTGACCATTACACTACTTTGCACACACTCTTGCCCAGCTATTGTTATTCCAGGAGACACTGCCATCAATTTTTAGCTTCCTAAGTAGATATTTTGCCCTCTGCAGGAATTCTCAAAATTCACTAATCTTGTATGATTGTCCACAAAGAACAGCAAAAAATCAAGACAAGCTTAATGTAGTTTCACCTATTAGTTTCCTAAAAAAAAATATGCTATACCTGTATGATTTGACGTGTATGTTAAATAGTCTTACTGGATTGAGTGACCTTTCAAAATAAAATCAAGAAATACAAAATAAGTATAATTCTAATAATCTGGGTATTTCCCACATATCCAGCTTTATCACTGAGACTAGGAGGCTTTGCTCTGCTTCATGACCCTAAGAAAGTGATACCATGGGGGGAAAAAAATATCACAAAAAGTTCTTATTTAGAAGAAAAAAAGAGGAGTAAAAAATAATTTTTAAAAGTGTAATTCTTTCCCTGTTGGCAAAGAATTGGAAATGAGCAATTTATCTACATGGAGAGGGGAGGAAAATATTTCCCAAAATGATAATCAGAAATAAAATGAGGACAAGATATTCTGCTAAGCATTTGTTAAAGTAAGGGACTGGAGAGGGGGGTGAAATGCACCATTTTCTTTTTTACTTTCCTTCAAAGACTGAATGAAAAATTATTCTGCATAGCAAGAAAATCACCTGTAATATAATTCAGAAAATATATTGTTTCCTTTAGAAGCATCTTGCTCAACGCTTGATTTCACACTTCCGTTCCTTAGAGATTACAAGTCTTTGCATTTTTATATCTTGGAGTTCACCACCTTGTGGTTTTGAAGTACAAACAACTTCATAAATATTATTCATAGCATTAGAAAAAAAAATCAAGTAAGTTCAGGTTCTTCTACATAAATGACAAGTGAATAAATACAAGTTATATGTGTGACTAACTGAAATATTACACTAACATTTCCTGGTACTATAGGCATATCATGATTGCTGTACAATGAGGTAATCAATACTGAGTAAATATGTGTTAAAGTTAACGTTATCCCTAGGCCAGGGTTCCAATGATGGGTCGTTCTGGCTTTGTTAGCGTGGAAAATTATACCTTATCTTAAGACACTTTGTTTCTTCTGCAGGAAGAATATACAATAGGATTGTATATTCTTGTATATGCAAAGGAATACCTTTTTACAAGGTATATTGTTCTGTACCATAGATGGTATGTAAAATGTGTACACTGCATATATTTCTGTTTGAAGTTTTTAAATGCTCCTGTTGTACACTGGAGACATGAGTTCATATGTGTGAGTGCCTGAAGAAGCAAACGCTGTAGCCCCAAGGACCGTGTACATCAGCTGGCAGAAAAGCATGGCCCCTGTCTCCCTGCCTCCTGTGTGGCACCCGGAGCCAGAGAACTGCCCGGGCTCTGTCTAGGGTCATGGCTGAGCACAGCAGACACACGCTCCTCACCCTGCTGCCAAGCGAGGTATCCTTCCTTGACTCATGCAGATGGCAAAAACTGTACTTGTGTCACCTGTTCGCAACCTGAGCAGCAAAGCACAAGTTGTTCCTGGGCTCCTTTTGGAAAGGAGAAAAAGAATGACGACTTCTTTGAAAATAAACTTATTTGAGCATAAGGAAATAGATGAATCAGAAGTTCTGCAATGGTTCTTACTGGAAATTATACTATGCTTGTATAACCTTTTACTTACAACTTTTATATATGTATTAGCTTCTTCCTTTTAGGCAAATTCTAAACCACATCTGCTTCTTAACACCAGCAGTAGGCAACAAAACAAGAGACCAATCTTAGTGACATGGGAAGGCTGCGACCTTACCTCTTCCTGCTTCCTTCAGGAATGAAATTCCCAATAACACTGATATTTAAAGGGCTTGTACTGGCTTCACCTACCCTGAGCTGATGGAATTCCCTCTGTCTCAGGTGCTCCACGTGTAAATGACTGCAGCTCTATTAAAAAAAACCAACAGCTTCAGCTTCCTCTCCTGTTCTGCCCAGAGGCTTTGCACCCTCCACAGAGCTTGGGTGAATATGAACTCCCGTTTCCAAGTTCCCTTGCACTTCCAGTGCTTTCCTCGTACAGGTCTAGCCCAGGGTCTGTGTGGTAATCATTAGGTGAAATCTTAGTTAAGAAGAAATTGAAGAGGAAAAAAAGCATGAAGTTTCTTTCTTTTATCTGGAAAGCAAATGCAAAAATGTTTCTGGAAACTTGAGCAGTCAGTTCATGTGACATATCTACAGTGAGATCCACAACCACAGAACATTCAGATTAAATACAAGGCAGTGANACCAAATATCTGACATCTAACAACAAATGCCAAGCATACTTCTTTGTAAAATTATAGGGAATGTAAAATGGAGAGAGAAAACTGAACTCAGGAAAGGGAACAGATTAAAATTCTGCTTTGGAGAATGATGCCAAGTAATAACATCCCATCCTGGCCCTGGCACAAGATCCGAAGTGTTTGCTTCCCTTGACAAACTGCATAAGATCACACTTTTTCCAGTTTATAGTTACTTTCTAAACAATAAGTGCTTTGTGGCAGACTTAGACCCTGAGATCTCCAATGAAATGCCCCACTATCTAATTTACATTTAACCTGCTGCTGAACAAGAACTGACTCTTAATTTCTTTGAGGAATGTATCCCTTGGAGTCTTTCCAAGAAGGACTGTGTTATTTTGGACAGCTTTTCTGTGCTCCATGGAACTGTTTACATCACTACAAAAAGAGAAGAAACAAACAATTAGTGCTTTTATAACTTCTTAAAAGCTGATTATTCCAGGGAATGAGAGAGTCAGTAGATTCATTGGAGGTCAGAGGGGTGGATCAAGGCACTCACATCTAAACCCTGCTCTGGGACATGCTGTGGAGGGGTGGCACCAGCAAGCACAAAGCACCTGTGCTTCCTTCTCCTCTTGCAGCCACAGATTACATGTTTCTCCAGTAATTCAGTCCTGGATTCTGAAAGGCACCCCAGTGTGACTGAGGATATAGACCTGTATGTTTTAATATGACTCATTTTACTGTTTAGATATAGATGATTTAGTGAACACATCACAACTATTGGTACTGAGCAAAACTATAGCTTTCATAGTCAGGTGTTCAAAATCTGCACCACTTAGGAGTCAAATATCTCATTTTCCAAAGTCAGTTCACATGTACAAATGTCACACTGCAAACTAATCATAATTGTTCATCTTTGTACAAATTTCTGCCTAGAATCCATGCTTTCAAGTTTCCTCTTCCTTTAAAAGCTGCCTGTTGCTATATCCAGCTCTGCTTTTCTTGCTGAGCATTGAGCATATTCTCCTTATATTAGTAGGCTTCAACAGATCCGTTATTAAAAGTATTACACATGCCAAAATATTTTGACTGACAAAGTGAAAAACATTTCCAGCATCCTGGGGTCTCTATCTGCTGCGAGCCTTGTGAAGAACTGGCCCAAAGTAAAATGACATTGGGCATTGGGTATAAAATGACACAACTAGATTGGTAATTTGGTAATCACTAGGAAGTACATCAACCCGGGCAGAGCTGCAGCATCAAAAATCCTCAGGGTGAGGGGTAGGATGGAGCACTGCTCTCCAGGCAGCCACAAAGCTTTAGATAAGACTTGTGTGACATACAGCACTCATGTACAACCTGGACACAGGTGAAGCGATCATTAATTACTTGCTGCTGAAAATTATTTTGCTCCACAGAAAAAGAAAGCAAAGCTAAGAACCCTGCACTCATCGCAATAACGCTGTGAGAGTAAGTCTGCAAAAGAGGCTTTAGCAGAAAACACAGCCTCCGGGGTTAGAATTTGCTTTTTCATGAAACTAAATAACAATAAAACAAAACACTTCCATATAGGCTTTCACCCAAGTGTGAAATCCCTCTTTATGGGGATCTTCCATAAAGGAACCTCCTGCCTCCATCCCTATCTGTCCCGACATCATTCCAGCTTCCAGTCCAGTTTTTCCCAGCCCTGGCTCCCTTGCTCAACAAGCAAGATCCAAGTTTTTTATAAGTTTCTTATACCAACACCTGAAAGAGCTATGCTGCTTTCAGCACATTCCCAGCCTTTATTCCCTGGGAATATTTCCCACAGCCAGCCTCACACCCTGTGTCCCTCACAGGAAAAGTAATTTTCCTATGAAACTGAAGGGCTGGGGTTTTCATGGACGTTACACCCAGGAGATAACGGTGCAGCCATGGAAGGTGTCCAGCAACCTGCCCCAAACACTGAGTGCTTCCAGGAAATGGAAAAAAAAACGCAGCGATTTTAAACAACCCTTTCACAGGTCCCATGGGACTGGTAAGAACTGATGGATGAATCACTGCTCACAACACCCATCTTCAAGGAAGTCAGAAAAATAAATGAGTTCCAAATGTCATAATTGGTTCCCTAAGGGCTGAGGGGGACCCTTTGCTGACCATGTTTCTGCCTACAACTGTACCTCCTCGATCTTGATGTACACGGCAACTGGGTTAGTCACAGTTTGGGCAGAGGGGGCTGTAAGAAAAGAAAAGAAAAGAAACCACGTCCGGCAGTAAATGATCTTGCTGACGCAGCATGATGTGTTGAATCTGTAAGACTATCTTCGTGCTGTTGCAATGCTTTTCTCATTTATGTGTGCGCTGGGTACTCAGCAAATAGATTTGGCAACCAGGCATTGTTAAACTAGGGTATGCTCCTTCAAGATTTATTTTGTGTGCTTACTATTAATATCTGCCCCTAGCAGTCCTGCAATTTCTCTGAGTTAGCACTAAATGCTGGCCCCGAAGTGGCAGTTTAATGTTGATGCTGTTATCTTAGGATAAGCCATAAAGTCCAACAAAGGTTCATCAAAAGTCCAGCTCCCAAACAGCAACTCTCTCCTGGGGCTTGCGGGATGCTCCTGCACTCCCACCTGAGGGGCTGCTGGTTGTTCTCAGCACCTCTCAGCAAAGGGATAAGCAAGAAAAAACAGGGGTAAAACTGAGGAGTTAATGTCTGCAATTCCTTTTCTGATCAACAACTGGAAAGCTGCTCCAGACCCTGGACACACGCCAGCTTCCTGAACAGGTTGTCTTTGTTTTAGTCTGAGAAAAGTCCAGTGCAGCCTACTTTAGAAAAATGCAAAAAAATCCAACATTTTTTTTTTCAATTCTGTGTTTTTATTTAATTAAGCCAGTCAGGGAAACCTGAATTGCTTACAGTGTCAGCAAGACTATCCTGAACAAGGCTGTTCTGCGCAAGACTGTCCTAAACGCCTGCTCCCTTTTTACTTTGCTGGCAGATGGAAACACAGCAAAAATAACTGAAGAGGGGAAAAAAAGTAATTTTCCTAACACTTCACAGAACTAGTGGAAAGTATTATGTGCTGATATTTAGCATGGATTATAAATATCTCCATTAATTAGATTGTACCTTTGCTGTCATATCAAACATTCTGTTCCCTTCTCAGGTTCTTTACTGACCCCATGACTGAAAGTGAGCTTTTTGAAAGGAACACTGTCACACGAAGTCCTCAGAGCAGAAACCTCATGAACAAAACAAAGAGGAATTATATTGGCAGGTATGAATATACAGTGTCTAACAAAGAATACAGACAGATATAGCTACCTACAGACTTGACAATTAATATATGTAGTATCCAATACATACATATATATGTCTGCAAATATGCCCAAAAACACATATGCAGCCCACACCAGAGTCACACAAATTGTAGGCCAAGATCAGGTGCAATATTGTAAGTTGCAGGTTTTGTAACTTTTACTCTAACAAAACCATGTTTTTTCCTGTGATGAACAAAAAAACTTTATTCTCAGGAGAATCAGTAAGAGAGAGACAGACTACAGAAGTTCCCTGGGTCCATTGCCATCCCACTGTATGTGATTTCTGGTGTTGATCTTCCATCATCTTAATTTAACTGCAGATTCCTGTTACCCTCTCCAGCTTATTTAAAACGTTCTTTAATTTCAGTGATGTCACATCATGATACAGTCATCTCTTTTCAGGTGCCTTCATTATTTGTATAAGAAAATGTTTTCTATTCCACTTACCATGAGCAGTTAGACTGTTCCTGCCAAAAATCTGTTTGACTTAAGAGCAAGTGCCTAGGACTCTGACTGGAATTGCCAGGCATTTCCTATTTCAATCAATAGGCTACCTTCAGAAGTGAAATGTTCATATTAAACCCCCCTCCATTTTAAGTGTAATGTTAAAAAATAATTTTTCATGCCTAAGTCAAATTTACTCTGCTCCTAAAATCCTGCATTTGCTGCAAGTATGCAGAGTTGCTTAGTAGAATCCACAAAGCTAGGAAAAAAAAAATTACAAATAAATACCTAAATCATGACATCTGTATAATCTCAGCATAAACTATTCTATTCCAGTTGATTTTGGTTCTCTTCATAATTACAAGGTTGCACACTGAAAAATATGTTCTGCCTCCACCAGAAATTAGTAAGGGTGCCTAGTTAGTAACCTCACTTGTGAAAAACAGCCTAGAGGCATTTCCTTCTACCTTTGTATGTAGCGAGTTTCTTTGTGCCTTTTTATTCCTAATTCCTCAGTTATGGTAAAAGACGTGCAGATTTCAGAACTGGCCCTGTCACTATAGCCAGGCCCCCGAGCAAGTGTTCACAGTGAGGCACTTGCACAACTGAGACTTTCTCTTTTTTAATAAGGTCACACCCCACCAATGTAATACTACAAAACCACATAATTACATTGGGCTCCACCTAGAAGACTGAATGAAAGCTCTGCACAAGTAATTCGTGGTTAAATCTGTAGGTTTCTTCAGAGTACAAAATAGGGATTGCATTTATGCTCATGAGGAAACATCAGTTAAAAGTACCATCCTCTCAGCTTTTGCTGCCTCCAGTGATGTATTTCTAGCTAAGACAACACTGCTCTCACCAGTGCTTTATGAACTCCCCTGCCTTCTCCTCTCTGTCCATGAACATGTTTTGCCTTGCCTGGACTTTGTGCAAACTTGTCATTCTGCAGGGCCAAGCTGAAAATCCTCAGCTACTGTGAAAGTACTTTATTTTCCTCCATCTGGGTCTGCAGTTTGTGCATTGTGGTAAAGTTGTAACACATAAAAATATATGTATAACCTTCTGACAAAAGCCTCTAGGCTATGGCATAGCAGAATATACAGAAACCAGAGCAAGAAAGGAAATTGTATTCATCTTCTCAATTTAAATCATGACTATGCTACATGAAGTTACTTTAGAAAGCACTTTAACTCAGGTCAGTACAAAAGTCCAGATATCAAAACTGAAATTCATCTAGTATTGTATACAAGCCAATGTATAGCAGATTTCTTGAGCCTAATCTTCTTCCCCAAAATGCAAAGACGAAAAATCCAAGTATACAATAAGGGATGTTTTTATTCAAAGACAGCACTAATAGTACTTAACCAAGCATTCATTAGAAATTAAACTGGGAGAAATCCACTATTCAAAATTAGCCTGTCTCTATCATAAGCAGCAGTTTATGCATAAACTAAGATATATTTATCTTAGTCTAAGATATATCTATCTTAGACTAAGATATATTTATCTTAGTCCTGTTGTGAGGAGATTTTATTGTACCTTTAAAATGTTACCACTATAAGATATATTTTTTTAATATTGGTAACAATTACCTTACGGAAGAGGCTCACAGAACCAGAGGCCAGTAGCGCAGTGGCAGGGGCAAGCCATAGGTTTTGCCAGGGGAAGGAAAAGGACTCGGTGGCAATGGGAGGTCATCAGCATTTCCCATTATTGTGCTTTAAATACACATGGCATTTGCTGCCCTGCTATTGTTTTTCACATTCACCTTTGGATGCGAGGTCGGCCAGGACTATTTAAAAAAATCTCAAAACAAAATGTCAGTACGGGTTTGAGCTATCTGCATGGAAAACTCTGCAATCGTCATGCTTTACAGATAAAAAAGTAAAAGTTCTCCCTCTTTTTTCCTTTACACAATAATTTTCCTTAAATCTTCTCGATTTGTTTGGACAAGATCAAGAATGGAATACTACCCACAATTAAAAATTCCTTCAAAAGGAAAGGGTGGATGCAATCAGGGATTCAGGAAGGAAATCTTAAACACAATATTCACAGCAGTACTTCAATGGCATGTGTTACACCTCTGTCTCGCTCTATATATTTTTGCTTCATATACATGTGGCAATATGTTTTGTTCGTGAACATATTAGAGATCTGAAACCCAGTCCTACCTAATAGAAGGTTATAGCATCAGGCTTTTAAACTGGCAGCTAATCATTTTATCTGAGATGCCAATACAAATAGTTTAGCACATTATAATAACACCTAGTAACAATGATATCAGGAAGAATAAAATCCCACAATTGCGAATGCATTTTT
The DNA here is from genome assembly GCA_013398155.1 of Pedionomus torquatus. Lineage (NCBI taxonomy): Eukaryota > Metazoa > Chordata > Aves > Charadriiformes > Pedionomidae > Pedionomus > Pedionomus torquatus. The sequence continues at coordinate 46,890 of VZRU01011951.1, read as the reverse complement.
TCTTTTGAAAAAAAAATGAGCAAAACCATCCTGAACATAGTCTTATATTGTAACCCGAACCGCAAATCTCTTGCTAACACTGAGTCATTACAGATTGCTGACATTAAAAAGCAACTCACCCATAAAACAAAAACAGCAGAGAGTTTTGTTTGAAGCATCACATACAACTTCTGATCAGAACTTGCCCTACCCCAAGGTTTCATTGCTAATGTATTAGTGTCAGCAAGAGAACCAGAGATCTTCCAACAGAAAATGTCAAATTTGCATCTGTAAAATACAAAATATTAATCTGGTTTCTGCCATAAATTGCAGTTTCTTAAAGACTTGGGCGGGTATCAAACCCCAAACTCTGGCATTTCACTTTGATTTAGTAAAACAGCAGGAATAATTTCCCAGATCACACTGAATTCCCTGTCAGGAGGAGCTTAGCTAATGAGTTAGAAGGTAACAAACACAGGGCTAGAAAGGCTGGTCACCAGGTGAAAAGTAACATGTGCCAAAAATTGCAGGAGAAACCCAGTGACTCTTCAATGCCAATATGTCTAGATTTAGATATGCCGAAAATCCACCCCAAAAACAAGTCGGTGGTTTGTGCTGGAGCTGGACACAAACATCTCCTGATCTATACTAACATACCGATTGTTTCCAGGGAAACTCATTAAATATCACATTCCCCATCAGTAAAATATCAGTAAAAATCCAAAAATTCTTACATCTTGACCCACCAATCTGCTGATGTGTAAAATTAGAAACCAGGGTGTAGATTTCACCAAAAATCTCATAAATTATATTTGAATATACCAAGTGCTTATTTTCCCGGACCAGAACTACTGTTCAGGCTACACATGACATTAACTATTTCCCATTTTCCTTTGCCCTATTTCTCATAGAAGCTCTTAATAGAGCTCTTTACAGTTAAAATTCTAAACATCAATGCCTATTTTAGAACTTTTGACAAAAGGGATAAACCCCATTTTTACAACAGCCTGTAGCAGGAGGTGACCGCACGAGTGTTCAGCTCAATCCCTGCTGTAGCGCGATGCTGTTGTGCAGCATTCAGCTCCTGGCAGCGGTGGTTCACCAGATTACACAAGCTCACTTTAAATTTAACAGCAAGGAAACCTGAAGATCTTCCTCCTTACAGTCTCTCCAACTGGAATTAAGGTCACAAAATGTGACAGTTTAGCACTCCTCCACTGTTCTTCACAAACCTCTTTTTCCTCGAGCTTTAAACGGCTGATAGTCTTTTAGTCAGTCTTACTACAGGATCAAAGCCACCGCTGAGATCAGAGCTTTCTGTTGTCACTCAGATTTTTTTCCAGTGTAAACAGTGTTTCAGGGACTAGAACGCTCATGAAAAGTACCACATCAGCCACGCTTTCTAAGAGATGTTCTTTCTCCCTATGTTCTTTAATCCTTAGATCTATCAGAGCGATTTTCATTCTGACTCCACTATCAATCCTGCTGACTAAGTCTAACTCTGCAATGTGGAGAAATAAACACAGTCGTTCTTATACAGTTCCATAAGGAAAGAAGTATGTATTTGTCAAAACAGTATGACTAATCAGAAAGAAAAGATAATTTTCTCTGAAGTTCTGGGAACACATGGTGATGCAGAAAAGGACAAAGAAGGAATTATTTGAAAATGATCAGAGGGCTGGAGCACCTCTGCTGTAAGGCCGAGAGAGTTGGGGTTGTTCAGGCTCCAAAGAGACCTTGTAACAGCCTTCTAGTAACTGAAGGGCCTACAGGAGAGCTGGGGAGGGACTCTTTATCAGGGAGTGGAGCGATAGAATGAGGGGCAATAGTTCTAAATTGAAAGAGGGAAGATCTACGTTAGTTATTAGGAAGAAATTCTTTACTTTGAGGGAGGTGAGCCAGTGGCCCAGGTTGCCCAGAGAAGCTGTGGCTGCCCCATCCCTGGAAGGGTTCAAACCTAAACCGTCCTATGATTCTGTTCTAATCAGAACCAAGAAAATGAGATTATCAGGTGATAGAGTAGTGTTAAGAAAACTGCATTGATCAATGAGAGACATGCTGAGAAAACAAACCATTCATTAGGACATAAATGAGATAATATATGTGTGAATGACTTAAACAACTGGAGACATTTGCTCTAATGATTTTATCCCATATTCATCCAATGCACAGCATAAAATTATAGTTCCAATTTATTTTTAAGCCATGTAAGTAGTACCTATAATAACCAAATATGAACCTCACAATGAAAAAAATAATACTGGATTTGATTTGTTCTGTAAGATGGTTTCAGAAGCTCCTAAAGAGTAACCTGCTTTTATTGCCATCAGAGTGGCCAATCTGCTCCAGGACTATTTCCACCTGGTGTTACAGGAAACCCTGCAGAAGAATATAATTAGGAACCTGCAATTTGTCATCACACTGCTTCAGAGATGTAAGCTGAAAATTGGAGAATGCATCTACTAACAGATTACAGTATTAAATTTGATCAAATCTTAGAAAACAAGATGCCAAAATTAATTACGTGAAGACAAGATGCCACACATAAATCAATTAATCTCTGGAAAGTCTCCCTGCAATGAGAGTTCTTCTTCCCAGAGAATTAGCAATAAATTCTCCCTATTTTCCAGCCTAAACAACACCCCCAGCTAATTGATTATTGGGGACTTTGTCTTTTGTCTGAGAGACATCAGAAATTATTGAAAAATAAATAAGTTAGGATCACCTTGTAGGTCTGTCTGCCCAGAACGATCTGCTCAGGGGTGACAGCGTAGGATTGTCCCCAGCTGTGCTTCTGCCCGTGTTTTGCCTTTTGATTATAGGAGCCATGGATGTTACAGGTCAGCACCTGGGGCTCCTGAGGAGAGCAGACCCCTGGAAACGGTCACTGCAACGGACAGAGAGAACAGCGGTCACAAATGATGGAACAAACCGGAGGATGTAGGGAGCAAGACATGGGAAATGTGTGTCCTCTCAATTGTTATTTCTGCTGGATCCTTTCAAACACGTCACCTTGCAAGAAAGACAGTTTGTGATTCCACGTTGAGGAATTTAGCGTAAGAATTCACTCGTTTGTCTCCACCTTGTTTAAAACACAAACTGAGGAGTCATTCCCTTATTGTGCAAATATTTAATACCTTGTTTAAACATTGTGCAACTGAACACTTCAAAAATTATTGTTCTGTTGCAATAGTTATTTAGCAGTGACATACATTGGATCTTTATAAAACCCAAGTCAAAAAAACCCCAGTATTTCAAGGGGATTTTTACTGCTAGCAGTAAAATGAGTAAATGTTAGCCTCAAACAAATTAAAATTGCATGTGATGTGAGGGGTCATGACTTAGGATCCACCTGGATCTGCTGGGAGGAATTTAGTATAAACAACACTTTAAGGGCTTCATTTTAGACGCATCTTTTGGAGACCTGGAGCAGCATCTGAACATCTCTGGAGAGGCAGTGAGAGCTGGAACAGGAACAACTCCAGCCAAACGTCACAGCTCTGCCCAGCCTTACCACTGGGTTCCTCTGTGACAGCCATCAGTGGTACAAAATACACAAAGAGGTGTGGATTACCATCTGAGTTCCATCTTTAAACAGCTGATGTAATCTCTGTTTATCTCAGACAGGCCTGAGCATGTATCGTCCAGGATCCATTAGTTACAGTTTTACAAGGCAGAATTGTGATTTCAGTTTATTAAAAGGCATTATTTATTGCTTGTGTTTATTCTTGGCTTGGTATGATTATATCTTACTGAGCACAAAAGGGATTTGTTTGCTGGGGCCAGTCTACAAGCTGAGATTTCTCTGTTCCATACCTGTTGCATAAGCAAGAGAAAATTATCCAAATACATCGACAAAACATTCTGTGTTTCCTTTTAATGTTAGAAAACAGTGATAATAATCTGCAATGATTTACTCCCCCTGGTTATAATAAATGGACTTTCACTTTCATTGAGTTTAGGTCATTTCATATACATTCCAATTTTCTAGCAAGATACCACTTCTGATTCCATTATTTATTTCTTAAATTTAGCCATCTACTGTAAGTCTGTCTCATTTCTCAAGCCCAGCAACCCCCAAGTCCACCCCAAGAAACACCCTCCAGACCTTCCATTCCAACACGCTGATCCACCTGCTTCTCTGCCAGACTCCAGAGGTGCTGGCACCACAACACGGGTGGCATCAGTCTTGTACACTCGATAAAAGGGTTAAGAAACTAAAAATAACAGTAAATCTCAGCTTTCTGACTATTCCCCATGGTAAATGTGGTTCTATTATGAAATACACCCTCAAGAAAACCCCAAAGAGCCAGCGGTGTGTCATCACTTGAAATGGCTGAAGACGCGGCCCAGTGATGCACAGTTTCACCCTGAATTCCCCAGGCACGTATGATACCACCATTCGAGAGAGAGGATCCAAATTCCACGTGCTTTGGGCTACTAGAATTGACACCAGCACATTTTTATATGGCAAACACTGTTCACATTTGGGAAAGCACCAAGAACAGATCCTAGAAATGGTCACATGCTTGAGAATTTCTGAGCTTCTCTGTTTCACTGGGCTCACAAAGGTTTTTCTCCTGCACTTAAATGTGTGGCACCGTATAAGGTATTGATTTGATACCATAAAGCTACCCTAGATTGAAAGACATGGTACTTGGCTTCAAACACCTTGGGGAAAAAGAGCAGAATGGGAGAACAAAGATGATTTATACCATCAAACATCGCTTCTGACCTGGAGGAGCCTCCAGGCAACAAGACCAGAAGACTTGATGGATAGTTCACTGGAAAAGTTTGTCAACAGCACGAGAGTGGTTAACAAGTGAGCTCTGAAGCTTACTCATGACTATTGCACTTTTACAGGACATTGCATGCATTTTAAAACCAATATAAAAATATACAAAATAATGTAAACAGAAATCAATCTATTTGCAGGTTTTTGGCCAGAATCAGTTCCTAGACCTTCTTGACAGACGCGGATGTTGCAGTCCCTTACATGGCAAGTGTGATTCTCGCATTGACCTCAATAACTTGCATTTAAATGATGGCTTTCAAGTCTTTTTCACTTTTCTTAATTTCCTGGCTTTAGCAATCCCAGTCAAAAAAAATCCCGTAAGTTTAACAGGAGACCAAGTCAAAGGCCTTGAAGGTAATTCATGTCACAGCTGGTATTTATTGGCTTCAACTGCTTTCTCTCTTCTTGTTTATTTTTCTGTTAGCTCCCCATGGAATTACTGCAGCTACGCAGCAAACTTCCCCAATGGCCAATTGACATGGAAGATACACAGGTTCTTAGCAAACTTGTCTATTGTACCTTTACTCAAAACACCAGACTTCCTTTTAGATTTAACATTGCCCTCCCTTTCGTAAAAAAAAATGCAAGATATCCTACGTTTTGAGCACTAACACCTGCCAGAAACTCAGTCTGTGTTGAGTCACATATCTAAAACCCATTGAAAAAATTCTGTCACCGGGTGTGCAAGAAGGACATCTGTCACTGCTGACACTGAACTGATTTGTCTTTTAAAAAAACATCCGGTCCACAAACAGAAATATTGAAAAACAGTCAGAAACCTTCAAAACCCAGTTTTCCAGACAAAAAGAGCCCCACTAAAAACAATGTACTTATTTTTATACCTATGCTTAACCGTAGGCAAGCTCAGCCCAGCCATGCATTAGATCACCCACTCAAAGCTCGGTATCCAGCAAAAAATTAGGGGACTAATTACACAGAAAATAAGCTCTTGTAATTAAGCATTGTGAATAAAATCAAGCCATAATTATTGATGGCAAGGGAAAAAAAAAAGAAGCCATAAACAATTCACTTAAAATCAAGTAACAGAGCTTGTTTTTAACTACAGCAAGATGCTGAAGTCAGAACTGGAAAAGTTGCAAAACAAAATAAACTGAAGTTTGTCCAAAGTCATTGTACTATATTACCCTCATCTGTTAGTGATTACGAGCCAGTGAGGTCTGTTGTAAAATGCTTACAAAGGATATAGAAATAGTCTTCAAATATGAAACAAATTAGGAATAACTGGCCTCTAAACAAGCATTTGATGTATGAAAAAAAAAAAGTTGGTAAGAAAATGAAAACCTCAGAATGCTTTTTAGGCCAGCTGCCTGAAACAACCCTCATTTCCATTTCTAAAGGGTCGAAGTCAGATGTGACATAAGCACGATGCAAACCCCTGCTCAATGTTAATGTTGGGGAATTTGCCAAAATGTACGGTCTGTTAAAGAACAGAGAAGAGAAGAGTAAGAGAGGCTCCTTAACATGTAATTGACACCACTGCTGTCCCCTTTGAATCTGGACCGACTTCACTGGGACGAGAAGTAAAAAGACTACTCTAGAACAACAAAACAGGTTGCTCAGGGAAGCTGTGGCTGCCCCATCCCTGGAGGTGTCCAAGGCCAGGCTGGATGGGGCTGTGAGCAACCTGCTGTAGTGGAAAGAGCCCCTGCCCATAGCAGGGGGGTTGGAACTTGATCTTATTTAAGGCCCATTCCGACTCAAACCATTCTATGATTCTATGGCCGTTCTATGAAAATCTATATGCACTACATTCTAGCTAACTAGAATATGTCTGTCACTTCAAGTTAGATCACTCACTCGGGTTCCTTTTGTTCAGATATTACATGCTGTAGAGCTTCATTTCTACTGTCACCAAACTCTGAAGCAAATGAGCAGAGCCTAGCTCGAGGCCTGGCCATTAGGAGATGCACTTTCAGCTTTTAAGGGACACATAAAATCACGGTTTAAAATAAAAATGCTTTCTAAATGTTGCAGAAGCAGCAAATGCCTGTATTTGTACGTATTTAGGAGCATCCTCCCAGCCCTGACTTGGACTTGTTCAGCATCTGAACTTTTATTTTCCCAAGTCAAAAATCTTCTTCGTAAATTCAGAGTCATATTTTATCAGCAGCAAGTTATAGCAACAGGATCTCTACAGCAATTTCCGAAATTGCCATGGAAATTCCTTCTTGTCCCTGCTTTGTGATAGAGAGTCTCTGTCCTTGTTGTACTGACCCTTGGGTCTCGGTTACTCACGGTCTTTTTGTCGCACTCGGGAGGAAGGAAACCACCGTATCACTGACAGCGGTGCTGACCGAGGAAGCAGGAAAAGGAGGAGAACGTAAGAGGGGAAAGGAGGTACCTAGAAAATTATGGATGGGATCAAAGCTTTACAGCTCAGGCATCAGGCCTTTGCAGGCTTTTCCAGCACGAGTGACAAAGAGCCAGATCTACAAGCTCTTAATTCTCTTTAAGCTCTTATTATTTTTTTCTACGCTCTTGATTTTTTTTTAAGCTCTTATCTCTTGACACCTCTGAACCCCCACAAAACCTAAGGCATCAAAACCACAAGCGTGAAACCTCCGTGCAGGGTGGTTTTAACTTCTTTCCTTGACCGGGTCCAGCTGCAGCACCCCAGTGCACCAATGCGTGAAGGGAAGTGGTGGCACTGGGAAACAATTGGCGCTACTCAGAGCTCCAAGCGTCAGCTAAGGAGAATCACGCGTTGCATTTCGTTTTAAAAATAACATTGGTGCTGTCATGGCAGGGAGGATGAATGAGAAAATAAACGGATCTTGGTGTCTTCCAGCTGAAGAGAAAATATCGCAGATGAGCACAGCCAGTGTTCCAATAAGGAAAAAATTAGCCTGTTCCCTCTGCAGCATTTTATAAACACCACCCCCCC
>VZRU01011951.1:19103-35073 GCA_013398155.1 Pedionomus torquatus | reverse complement strand
CTGGCAGGAATTTACTATACTATGTGAATTCAAGAGAATGAAATGTTGGGGGGGGTTGTGTTGTTCGTTTAGTTGAGGTTTTTTCTTGTAGCTTTTTTTTCTTAAATGTTTTTTGCTTTTTATAGAAGGCTAGTTTCCTGTTGGTTAGCGGATTACTGGATCTAGTAAAAATAAGATAATTTTATCATGGAGTTTTAAAATACAATGTAAATTATTAAACTAACATTATTAGCCCACTAGCCAGTGAAACTGCGGTAACTGGAAACAGGACTGGAGACAGTCACCAGTACAGTAACTCTGTTAGATGGGAAGGGTTTTTCAAGTTCAGGTAAAATGAGACTTCAGCTTTTCTCTCCTAGCAACAAATAGCAGTGATACACCAAACAGCGTAATTCCTCCCTTGCCGTTGGCTGCAGTTTGTTTTTTGTTGTCCCTTTCTCACTGAGGTGGGTTCTTTTTCATAGCTTTAGTAAACATCGTCTAGGAAACAGCAGCGTGCACCTCGTGGAATTGCTGACAGCTGCACTTCAAAAATACCATTCTGAGGAGAGCAGCATTAGTGTGGGCCAGCTGAAGATGCTAGCATTCAAGACAGAAACTTTCAAAACACTAACGTAGCGGTCTGCTGCACCAAGCTGTCCTGGGAATCCTAACTGAGCCATAGGCAGGTGAACCAGGAGGTGAAGCGTAAAGGTAAAGTTAGGTAACCTCTTGGCTAAAGCACAACATTTGCTTAAATTGGACTACAAAACAAAATTTTACAGAAGGGTATTTCCCTTCAGAAGCTCATCTTGACACAAAACATAGTCAACAGTGACTATGGTCCTAATATTAGAAGTCAGTTCCAATACTCCTACTTGTTTCCAACAGTCAGGACCCCACATTAGGGTGTGGAAAGATAGGTAAGTTGTCTAGGGAAAGCTAGATACAGAGAAGTAGAGAAAATTGCACCTCTGCTGGCTTTTCTCCTCCTCCCTGGGGCAGCCCAAGAGTTCACCTTGTGAGCTTGTGGATTTGACCCCTCCAGAAGACACAGGTCACCTGAGCTTGCCTGTGGGGACAGGGCAGGGCGGTGAGGTGGGATCCCTCTAGGTAAGCCCCTGAAGGACACATCTCTCAGTCCTCTCTCAGCAGTGCCAGCTTCTCCATGCCTAGTGATCAGGCCAGCCCACTGATCCAGCGACTGAAAACTGGTCCCAGAGAAGAAATGCTGGTGGGGAGACACAGAGGTGAAGAGATGGAAATCTGCAGTGAAGGGGTGAGGTGGGGATCACCTCTTTCTGTGCCAGCTGGGAGTTAGAGAAGTGTAAAATAACTGTGAAACCACCTCCTTTGGGAGCTGGAATGAACTGCTCTTATATTGCTATTCTGGCCTCTGCACAATACTGAAAATCTCTGATGAAAGTTGCGTTAATTTTGAGGCCGGAAATAAAACAATCCTGTGACTTGTGAGTCATCTTTCTACTAAATATCCTTGTTTTCTCCTCTTTTGGATGCTTTTATCTTTGGCTGCCTTCAGCCAGCCATCACTGTGAGATGTCAAATATTTCTGAGCTCTTTCTTAACTCGCCCTTGCTATGGTTTACTGGGATGCATTTCGGTATGATGGTGGAAAATAATAGTGGAAATAAAAGTGATGGTTTTCGTAGAAACTGGTAATACTTTTGTAAAAACATTATTTCATGCCAAATGTTCCTTCTCACTCGCCCTAGTAAGATCAGAGAAGGTCTCTGGTACGTGTACCCAGTATCAAATGTGTATTTTAGCTGTGTAGTGCCACTTGAAAGCTTTCTAGGGATGTAGTACTGCTATGGTAGAGTTCTTGCAAATGAAGAGAGAGTATCTCCTTCAAAAACCACATAAGCAAGAAGTATGTATTCTTTTTCAAGTGAGTATTTACCAAGTCATTACTCATTAAGCTTTTTTATATCCTTCTATTGAGAAGAATTGTGTGCTGAATACTAAGTTTATAAGAAATCCCGATTTATTTTGTTTTCTTCATTAGTTCTCAATAATCAATGAACCTGCTGAGATTTTGTCAGAACCTGATTACAAACCATTCTCAAAGTTACCACAGCTATAAAAATTATTGTTTTCTTCAGCAGTGAGAACAGATGACACCAATTTAATTACAAATAATACTGGAAGAAAAGTTGAACGTATCTTAAATGACAGAATATGCTGGACAGAAAAGATCTGGCTTACCTATAAAAGAGCTTCTGTTACAGTCTTTAAGAGCCGATGTTGTAACTGAGAGTGTCCAGTCAGGCTGCTCTTCCCTTTGAGGAAAAGGTTCAGCAGGAAAATCCATTTACTGCCATCCATTAAATCAGAGCACAGTTTCTCCAGCTTTAGAAGCGTTATAGTCTGACTTGATTTCAGATTCTCTCATCAGTGGTACTGAAGACAAGAAAAGAAATAAGCAAAATGAATGTCAGAAATACTAGAGATAATACCTTTTGGGTAGCTTTACAAGAATTAGAAACTTGGACTTAACTACAGTGATTGTGATGAGAGATTACACCCCTCCTTCAGCTCCACAAATTACTCTTTTGCAAGCCTGCATTTCGGAAAGCTAGTTTTTTACCATTTTGCTATGCTAAGAGTGTCTGTGCATGTCTAATCTCTTGCCATTTTTAAGGACAAGACTTTAACCAGTACACAAACTAGGGTCAGGAGAGAAGGAAAGAATGAGGAGGCAGAGAAGAGACTATAAACTCATCCTCTCTCCATTCCCTTCATGGCGTCACCTGGATCCAGCTCCGTACTTGTCTCATCGTAAAGCTCCAGGAGGGGGTTTCATGAAAGTAGAGCAAGTGATAAAACCAATTCCCCTTCTTATCCACAGTGTGTAACTCCATTTATGTACTAAAGGCAGGTGCTGGGCTGCTGGCCTGGCCCTTGGAATGAAACTTTGCTAAAATTATGCTATTGATGGCTTCCTGGAAGAAAACATGATGCAAACACAAAGGCACCTGAGTTTAGCTAAGTAAAATGTGTGCGTGTTTGCGTTGGGTTCTAGACTTCAAAATGGGGCAAACAGCCAGAAAAGGATTGTATTTAAAAACAAGTAAAACTAATAAATCAGTACAGTTGCTGGAATACAGAGATTTGGCTTGAAGATAGGCTTCAAAAGGCACCTTGCATTCTCCAGTAAAACGCATCTTCTACTATCTCATATGTGCCACTATTTAATGATACATCCCACACCAGGAGCAACAAGAAGCAAGAAAAGGTTTAAGAGAAGAGAGAATGCCTCTTATTAAACCAGGTAAATACAGGCAAAAAGAACAAACTTTCACACACAGAAGTGACCTGGCTTGCATATCAAAAAGAGTGTATAAAATAAATCACAGTATAGTACACAAAAAGACTTACGGCATTTATTTCTGGCCGATTTAACCAGAAGAAAGGCTTGGAAATATACCAAGCAGTTAAAAAGACATAAAATGTCCTTTTAAAAGCAATTGGTTGAATAAATAGAACATTTTCCACACTATTTGTTACTTGGACTCCCCACTCAAAAATAAACATAGACATTTCAAAAGCCAGTACAAAAGTTGGTACGGAAATAAGAGCCTGACTAATGAAGTAAAGAACAGATAATGCAAATCCCCTTCATTAGACTCTGCTCTTACACTGATCAATGAGACACTGATCTTGTTTCAAAGTAATTAGTCTTTTTCATGGCTGACACTAAACGCTAGTTTCTGTTTCAGCATGGTTGAGGACAGGACAGTCTGTGGTATCCCACGCCAGAAATGATTTGTGAACTGAACCATTTCTGTCAACAACAGGAAAAAAACCCAAACAAACAACAAATGCAAGAAAATTACATATTTCAAGGGTTATGTTTATAAGGCTTTTCTGATGTTTTGTGCTACCTTCCTTTTTGGCCCTCTACTCTGCTTTTGTGAGACCGCACCTGGAGTACTGTTCTCCAGCTCCTGAGTCCTCAACACAGGAAGGACATAGAACTGTTGGAATGGACCCAGCAGAGGGCCACAAAAACAGTCAGTCAGAGGGCTGGAGCACCTCCCCTGTGAAGACAGGCTGAGAGAGTTGGGGTTGTTCAGCCTGGAGAAGGCTCCAAGGAGACCTTATAACAGCCTTTCAGAACCTGAAGGAGGCTTTCAGAAGAGCTGGAGGGGGATTCTTTATCAGGGAATGTTATGACAGGATGAGGAGTAATGGCTTTAAATTGAAAGAGAGGAGATACTAGAAAGAAATTCTTTCCTGTGAGGGTGGTGAGACACTGGAACAGGTTGCCCAGAGAAGCTGTGGGTGGCCCATCCCTGGAGGTGTTCAAGGCCAGGCTGGATGGGGCTTGGAGCAACCTGGTCTAGTGGGAGGTGTCCCTGCCCAGGGCAGGGGTTTGGAACTCAATGATCTTTTAAGGTCCTTTCTAACTCCAACCATTCTGTGACTCTAAGAAGTGCTGCTACAGGCTGCTTCCCATTAGCAAGGAATATTTTTTTATTTTTCTTTAACAAGCGGAATCTCAGATAGCTGATTGCACAACTTAATGACTGATATTTTCAGGGCAAAACAGAGAAAGATGTCGGAATCCTGCTCTGACACGCTGTGAGGCAAAATTAGTTTCTTTCCAGTCTCAAGAGAAAAAAAAAAAAACCAAACTAGAAAGGTTAGCATCCCTAAAATTAAATTAGCTTGTGTAATTCCTGTTCAGCTGTGAACCAGTCAGCAAGATTTGATTTATTTAGATGTTCAAGGGTACTCCAATCGCCTGTGCAAAAAGTACCTCCTCACAAGCTGATTTGTAATTTTATTATTTTTAAAGTTACTCAGTATCAATCTGTCCTGTGAAGGACTTTGAGCTGCATTTTTCTTCTTGCATATCTCTGTGAGGAAGGGCTTTTAAAACATCCCTTAATGTAAAGCTTATTTATGGGTGGTGTTCAGGATCATCTCAGCACACCTCACCTGGCCAGCCTCCTGATGCCACGTGGCCACGAGGGAGCTGTGGCACCCTTGTTTTCCTCCTCAGCACTCACCTTACGGTATGGAAGGCTACTGTTACAGTGATGGGTGAATGCTTCTCTCTTCCAGATCACCCCAGGCTCCAATCACAAGTATTACCTGCACTTCACAACCAAAGACTACAGAAGTGGGGTGAGTTTATGGTCCTCCATGTTTCTCCTTGACTGTGTGCGTTAAACGAACTTCAACATCTCCAAAAGAGGGTACATTTAATTCCTTTCATAAAAGGGTTATTCATAAAGACTTACCTTTATGCTTTTACCTGCCTGTCCCAAATGGGTCATGGTTTGTTCTTAGCACCACCTGAGTATCTCACCTCGTGAGTCCTCTGCCTGCGTTGGGGACCCAGTGGCCAGAGCACCCGTAGGCACCTGCTTTGCTCACTGCCTGAAGAGACGGTCTCGTTTAAGACACGTCAGGCAACCAGGCACCTGAGTGAAACTCTGCGATGGCCAAGGCTCAGTGTGACAGCATGGTCCTCATTATCCAGCTGTAGCTCCTGCTGTGTCCACACACCAAAATGAGATAAAGAGCTGACAGTTGTGTTCTTTTGAATTATAGCCCGCCTTCCCCATTCATTCTCTCAGACAGTTGTCATTAGCAATTTTACTGTAAGCATCTGCTTTTCCATTACACACACGTATTATGAAATTCAGGTTATTTTCAGAATTTAATACAAAGCATTAGCTTATTTTTGTTTTAAGGCTGAAGTATCATAAAATGAAATTCCCTGTTATAAATTAATGTTATTTTTGAGAACTCTCAAACATGTTTCCAAAATTAATTAGTGCATTTCTGCTACGCTTTAATTAAAAACTTCTGTTAAATCACATTAGCCTTGTGGTTTTAACCTATTTACTTTTCTGAAGAAAAATTTATATGTATCTCAAGACTATCTTGACCCCCGTACAGCTTCATACAAAGCATCTCACAAAGACATGTATGTACTCCACTTGTGTACTTCATGTGTTAATACCAAGAGCTTTTTAAAGAATGTGTTGCTGGTAAATAAAATCTTGATTAAAGATTACAGTTTTAAATCCTAACCTTTCCAGGAAAACGCTGGGAGCTGCCTAGCTACGGTGTTGTATCCCAAGACAAAGTCTGCGCCTGTTGTCAATATCAAGTGCATAAATATCAAAGACCAGAAGCAAATTGAGGAAGAGGACAGGAGACTTTACCAAAAAATGAGGCACCAAACTAAACCAATAACTGGAAACAATATTCCAGGTATACTCCTCCAAATAATCAATTGTATTTCATTTTATCTCCAAGATTCTGGGCACTTTGAAGAACACAAGCAAACGTACACAGATGTTAAAAAGGAGATACGTGTATTTACAGTGGCACCCTGGAACCACAGAGCTATCAAAACAATTCTGGTTTGCCAGGGATTCTTGAGGAGAAGAAACCTTGCTGTGCTTAGTAACAACAGTAGTCAACACAACGTTGTGAAGGTGGTTTGGATTTAAAAATAAGCCTATTCCATTTTATTTTCAAGTAAAACATCCTCAAGTAATAACAACTGCCTTAACCCAGACACCTTCCCCAGCTGCGGCTGGAAATTCACAAGGGATGACTAACAGAATTTTTTCACCCTGGAAACAGTGCCCCGCTCCCCTTTTCCTCCCAGTTGGATAAGGACCTCCATTATCATGGATATGGGGTTTCTCACCTCTTCGTGGGGATGCTGCAAATGGCATCTCTTGGCGATCTCAGTTTCGTCACGCTTTTACGGTGCCTGTAGGTTTAGCATCACTCTCCTCCCTCTTCAAGACTGACACATCAGAAGGCAAAGTCTCTTCCCAGGAATAATGCTATGCCAGTGCTCTGTTGTTTTGATCATTTTTCTGCTGAACATCTAGAATGAATAATTTTTTCTTTTACCCTTTCTCCCCTGCAGACAGCTATGGCAATATTGAACTTGCCCTGGAGCCAGCGTGGGCTTTGGCTGTGGCTGGCAGCAGTTACATCATGTGGGAAAAATCAACAGAGAACTTGGGTTACTTCATGGCACAAGTCCAGTCTGTGAAGCAGTGGGTAAGTGAGGTGGAAATTACACGTCAGAGAATAAAACTACCATCAACAGCTCAGGCTCTCTGTAACAGGTGTGATTCTCCCAAAATCCAGGTGGCTTTTCCAGACAAGTATCTCCACCTCTGGACAAGTATTTTGTCTGGGTTTTGGTGGAAGAATTTTACTCGTTTGGACAAAACTTGTTTTTCCTTGTTTGCAGCAGTCTAGTCCCTTACGTGAGCATTTTGGGGAACATTATGCCTGCAGCGTATGGCATAGGGGTTCCCAAAGCTTCGTTTCCACCAGTCATCTGTGATCCACAGACTGTGTTTGGTTTTTACTCCCTAATTATTTAGAATGAGATTTCTCTGAAGAAGAGATTAATAGTCAAGTAAGATTCTCTAATTAATTAGCATCTGAGTCAGCTTAGTTTTGTGTCGGAGAGCAGTCAGGCTGCAGAGCAAGGCTGCAGTTGTGCTTTACAAATTCTTATGCAGGAAGTGCTCCTACTTCCCCCATCTCTCCACACACAAAACCTATCTCACTCCGGTCAATGACCACAGCTATTTCCAGTCCTAATCATCTTGCTCCCTAAGCAAGCTAAATGCAGTCAACTAAATCACTCTAAACGTCAACATTATAACTCGTGTTCTTGATCTTTTTTTTTTTCTTTTTGATACATGCCCAGATAAGGAAAGATGATTTTACTGAGTTTGACTACAATGTCCTACTCCATGAAATTCCAACACAGGTAAGAAGAAAGCACGTGTGTGTAATACCTCCTTTCATCAACAGAGGAGCAATATATGATCATAAAAGATGCCTGTTTTTAAATCTGTTCTCCAGGAAATTATTTCATGTCACATGCGCCTCACTTGGCTTCCTGGGCACCCTCTGAAAGTGAAATACTTCTGTGATTCAGAGGATCAGGACCTCAAAGATGGATCTGGAATGGAATCTGGATCAGCTGCTGCGATTTTACCTGAAAGTGGAGAAAATTTTTAAAAGAGATTGTCACCTCTGTGTATATGTATTAAATGAGAAGATCCTTGCGTTAAGAGACCTGGAGTTGTGATAATTTTTCTATACAAGTTGACCAGTGAATTTGAATGCTTTCACTAGTCTGTTTTGTTCCAAAATTAATTCCTCTGATTTCTTAAACTGTAAGTCTCATGCTATACATTTTTACCTAAAAAAACTTTGCTACTACATATATGCACAGATAAACATACACAAGTTGATTTTATGTCATTGACTTACTGTTAATTAGAGTAACATACTTTGTAAACAAAGTTAATATATTTGGATACAAATCTTGAGAAAAGTATTAATCTGTCAGTAAGAAGTATTTGTCTACTAAAGGTTTTTTTTATTTTATATTTCGGGATAGATAAAGGCTGATTTTTAACTTACATCTCCAATAAAACAAGTACCATTATGCCAGTTGAGGCTGGATTTTCTTTCAAGCTGCCGCTGTGATTTTCCATCTTCTTCCCAACTTCCCATCTTCTCCCAGTGTCTGGCCTTTACGAGGCTGTGGACGAGCGCAGGCAGCAAAGACATCTCCCCACAAAGCCCTGCAGTGGCCAGTAACCAGCATCTGCCCAGCACTGGTCCCACTGATCCACCGCCTCTCCCTGCAGTGCGAGGTCACAAAAAAATAAGTTTCTTCTCCCATGTTTATGAAGGCAACTGAGAAAATATTGATGTAAGGAACATATTTTGTGGGGCCCCCCCAGCAACTGTCTCCAACCAGTCCAGAACACCGCAAGGCAGTGTTCGCCAGAGGGAACTGGAGGATGTTGTCTCAGTCTAGTTGTAGTTCTTGCTGCGACCTTGAATGAAAACAGAGCGAGCGGCAGACAGGAAGGCTCTGCGCAGAAGGGTGTCCACAGCTGGGTTTGGTGGGGGAACAGCCCGCTGCCAAAAAACCCCGTTGAACAGCTCACGTACTAATGACTGCCGTGGCTTGTACCCGTCCTAAATACAGCAAAGTCCCAACTGCAAGAATGCATTTTTCTCTTTTCACACCAAATTCAGCAGACCCACTGTCTTACCTTTGTCTGCTGAGACTGTGCCAAACTCTCTCGAGTTTGCGTTTTGCTCCCTTCCCCCCTGCCATTAACAAGGTTTGTGTCAGGTTAAATTAACTCCATTATCAGTAAGTACACCTTCCTCAGAAAAACATGCACCGGGCTCTGCCTTCTGGAATGGCTGTGTTCTTCAGAACTGGTGGTCTATGGCACTATCGTTGATCTGTAATTGGTAATGATGATTAAGATACTCAACATGGAAGCTTTAACTGGGGGATATTTAGGCTGGGAGACCTGTTAGCCCCCCACTGAAGCATTTTATACCAGCAAATAATAAGCATAAATTACATAAATAACAATAAATTCAGTGGTGCAGCATTTCATATCCTTGTGGTGTTTTCTTTTGTGCTGGTAAAACCTTTCCCGTCACCAAAAGCATGAAATTACAGCTCATGATGGCAAGATTTCTTAGAGAAATTGGTGATGAAATTACGTATTTTTTTTAGAATTATAACAAGAAAAGAGCATGGGGCTATACTTTAGCAAAGCACTTAATCACAAACTTAGTTTCCTTACCTTGTTTTTGTCACCGCTCTCCAGACTTGGAACAGAGAATCAGGCACTTCCATCTTGCTAGATCAATCTAACTCTGACAACTAATAAGCAACATAAACTTCTATCAGTTCAGAAATTGCGCAGTAACTTCTGGACAAGTAGCAGACCTGTTGAAATTCAAAGGCAAAATTTCCATCACCTTCTTTAGGGCCAAGATTTTAGTCAGTGGATCGGAGCCCAAAATCACACGGCTTTTTACTCAAGCAAAATTCTTGGTTAACTCAATGTAGACATCCTCTGAGTCAGGTCTGAGACGGGTTCACAGTGAATTCTTCACGCTAAAAAAACACAAGCAGAGCTTCTCTGTAAGAGGTTGTAAAGACAAGAGGAATAGGAATCTTTGCTGGTAAAGAGTTCAAAGTCAGGTATCATGAGTGCTATCTAAAATCTGATTTAAAACAAAAAATACCAAGCATCATGCACAAAGAAACTAAATCTAGGGCACCCCCCCGAAATTAGGCTCTTGGTGGTGCTTCTGTCCTTCTTCCACTGTCCCCCACCATCTGTGAGCCTTCCCCCCCACCTGCAGATCTTCTCCCTCACGCTGATGTTGAGCAGCCCCCGCTGTGCCTCAGCTGGTCCTGCAATGAGCTGCCCGAGGCCGCGCTCGCATCAGCTGCACTAGGTTTGGGGAGAACCAGCATGCATCTGGCAGAACCAGCACGAATCTGGCAGAACCTGCTAGCCAGGAATCTACATTGTGACTGGCCTCTGATAAGNTTTCTTGCATTCCCACTGCTTTTATAAGACATCTTTGAATTTTGGTCAATGAGTTATATTTGCTTGGTTAAGAAAACCCTCAAAATGTCAGAGAACCTGGAGGGCTGTGAGAAACTGGACTTGAGAACCGACAGAGTTCCAGCAGGGTACATTCATGAAAGTAAAGCTCTGAATATAAAGGAATCAAGAAGGGTTTGGCCCAGAGCAATTCACGCACCACGTTCTGCCAGTGTTTAGTTAGCATTTACACGCCCCTGACAAATGCCTGACGCTGTACTTTTTTCAAGGTTAAAATAATTTTCACCGTCTTTCTGTGAGGGCCGAGGAAAAGAAGCCCGGCCACTGCAGTTCTGCTAAAAATCAACTGCAGCTCTGTGCCAGGAATGCAGCTGGTTTTGAACTGGAACTTCGCTCTGTTTACTGGAAGTCTGCAAAAATACTGTTAAAGCTGAGCAGGCCAGGAAGGAGACAGCATGCAAAGAACGTTCAGCGTAGATCTTCTGGTAGTAATTAAGAAAAAATACTGATGATAATACCTTCTGTTTCTCACGTAACTGTAACACCCTTGTTTTACCTCTCTTCTGTGAGTGATCAGTTTCTACTCAACCAATTCCAAGCTGAGGACCAGCAGAAACACACCCATCTAATCATAAGACTCTGGGAAAAGGAATCTTTTGATTTTTTAAGAGAGAGCCAAGAAAGTAAGCACACAAAGTAAATCCACATTGTTTATAGTTTTGGGAAGAGTTAACTTCTACGTATACTATTATCAACTCTTTTCAAAGGCCCTGTACCATCAGAGATAAGCGTATGTGGTGACAAGCAAGTAGCAGTGACAGGTGACTTCACCCAGTTCATTAGGACTTTGGAGACTCTGAGCACTAAAGGACGAGGAGGGAAAGCAGACACTCCTCCTCTGGACTGGATGCTCCAAGTGCAGGAGCTAAAGCATCTGTGCTTGGAGTACCTGTGTGAAAACTACTCCATCCTGGGTGACCATTCACCCCCTGTGCCTGTCCAGCAGTTCAGTTAGTCTCCTAAATTAAAATTCTTAAAAAAATTAAAAATTCAAACCCAGAGAAACAGCAATCAGCCTAATTACAAAAGAATGATGTATCACATTTAAAAAAAATATTATTTTAATACAAATGGATTAAGACAAATTTCAAGACGAATTATCATCATGTTTTAACATTTATATATTTTGTTAATAAGCAGCATAGACATGTGAACAATTCTGTTGTAATCTCCTGGTGGCTTCCGAGAATACCATGAAGGAAGGATATTACGATGAAATTACAAGCCCAAGTCCCGCTGCAGCCCGCGCTTATCCAGCCAGTCTTCATTGCTCCCATCACTAGGGCAACCCAGCTTTTAGAGAAAGTTGTGAAAAACCGTTTGATGTACTCAAGAGGAAAAAAAGTCAGCTCTTGGCTTTGCCCTTTTTTGCAGGAAGTCGTCCTGTTGCTTCGAGGTACTTGTTAATAATTTCTTCCTGAGTGCTGGGCGAACATGGTTGATATTTACAGTACTCCATTGTGTATTCACCCTTTCCCTGGAGAGATGGAAGAATAGTCAAAGTGAGGATGCTAAGCCTGTGAAATTATTTAGCAGTAGGCCATGCCCTAAATCTGTGAAATAACACAAAAACTCACCTGGATTCAAATGCATTCAATAAGCGTTTTAGTATCATTAAAAAGAACAACTTAATAACGTGAGCACTGCTGTGCTTAAAAATCTCTTCTGCTTGCAGACATTTGCCACTTAATTCCTCGACTTTTCCAGCCTGTGAATTTAATACCTTGACTGATACCTATCGCTTTGCAAACTTGAGTCTTTTCCTCAAAGTATGAAAGAATTTTTTTGGCCAGAAACAACACAACTAATGATAACTATGTTAATTAAAAAGCAGTTGAAGTAACAGTAAAAACTCTAGGGTTATTTTCCTATTCTGCATTTGTTTTCACTTTTATCACTTTGACTGCTGTGTATACTATGTACATGATGATGACGTGAATTTGCAAACTTCATTGACAGAAATAAACACATTCTAGCAAAAAGTTCCAAGAGTACTCACCTCTGTGCAAGACCTCAGCTCGGTGGCGTATCCAAACATATCATTCAGTGGCACCTAAAATCCAAGCACATGGTTTTTGTGAAAAGGTATTTTTCCATCCAGTTTGGGTTATCGTCCAACTAATCTCAATTACAATATAAAGAGTTGTCAAAATCTGGTGCTCTTTGTAAACAGTACTGATCTAATCATCTATTTTTGTGAAGCACCTCATATCAACTACTTTATATTCACAATGTGTTTTCAGCAGGAAATGCCAAAAAAATCTCGGAGTGACTACAGCAGATATGGGAATATGCCAAATTCAGTAACCTGCGTCACAAGAGATGGTCACATTTGAAATATCTCAAGACTGCAGCTCTAGATACAATTCATAAAGCAGAAGTGACACAGTGTGTGGCTTGTCGTTAGCTAAGGCTTTGCTGAGATGATTTACTCTACCACTGTTAGATGTACACTTCTATATGACCTGCAAACAAGTATCTTTTCAGAAGGGACATTGAAGACAAGTAATTTGCATTTATCTGCAATGCTTACAATTAATGAAGCTGACAGCTGACAGCTGACAAAAAGATCTTCCCCCTGAGCTCTGTACACCTGGTATCACTGCACCGGTTTCTTTCCCTCTGAGGCAGCACCGCCCGCCTGTCTCAAGTAACCTGAGTTCTGTTCCTTTCTCTGCTACTGATTTCACATTAGTAAGTCAGCTTTGCTGGAGCAAGAGAGATTTATAATACTGAAAATGAACTGGTACTGAAAATTAACGTTATGCTTATCCACTGAAAAACTAATGTCATGTTTATCCACTGAAAAACTTGGCTACTTGTTTACACGTATTAGTAGATGAGTAAAACACTAATGGAGATGAAAAGCAAGGCAGGAAAATAAAAGGTCAAGAACCAGTGAACAACACAAACCTCTGCATAGACAGTAAAGTAACCCTCTGTGCCATCTTGTCCTGTGATCACTCCGTGACGGCGATTAATTCCCGCTATCACTGTTCCTTGGAATTCAGTGGGTGCCATCACCTCCACTGACATAACAGGTTCAAGTATACGCACAGTGGCGTTTTCCATAGCTGGAGAAAAAAAGCTTAATTAAATAATCAAACATCAAAGAACAAACCTGGTATAATTCAAGACACCCCTATCACAGAATCACAGAATTGTCAGAGCTGGAAGGGGCCTCTAGAGATCATCTAGTCCAACTTCCCCACTAAAGCAGGATTGCCCAAAGCACATTACTCAGGACTGCATCCAGGCAGGTCCTGAAAATCTGCAGAGAAGAAGACTGTACAACCTCCCTGGGCACCCAGTCCCATTGGACTCTTCAACAGTTCCCTGTCCCATATAGCCCTATGCATAGGAAAGAAGTATTTAATGATTAATGCTACGTGCTTCTTACATCAGTGGGGGAAAACAATAATCAGCTGTGCGTAATTCCAGCTCCTTTGCCTTTTATTTGCAAGACGTAATACTGGGAGGCACTTTGATAAAATGTTCTTTTCATACTCATGTAAGGATGAAGCTCTTGGTGTTTCTTTATTCTAAAAATAAGCATCTCCTTCATACAGCTAAAGGGAATATTGTGCCTGCCTCAAAATTTCTACAAACTCTTGCACATATTCTGCTCTACACAACCAGCCAAACCTTAAACATATACATGG
This sequence comes from Pedionomus torquatus, assembly GCA_013398155.1. Classification (NCBI taxonomy): domain Eukaryota; kingdom Metazoa; phylum Chordata; class Aves; order Charadriiformes; family Pedionomidae; genus Pedionomus; species Pedionomus torquatus. The sequence goes on along the minus strand of VZRU01011951.1, from coordinate 20,948 downwards.
ATACACCAGGCAATAAACGAACCTATAGAATGGAGTTTGTTAAATTTAGCTCCAACAATAAAGCAGCCTGCACGATTACGCATTCTAACAATCAACTTTATACCTTGCTTCAGTGCTCCTTCCCCTGCTCTGATGAAAGAGATTTCATTAGAGTCAACCATGTGATGGGCACCATCGTCTAGGACAAACCGGACTCCAGATATCCTGTGCCCTGACACTGGACCTTTTTCACATGCGTCTCGGAATCCCTGTCAAATAACATCTCAAAGTTAGCAGTTTAGAGACCAAAACGAAGCTTGAACAAGAGCTGCATCAACAACAGCATATAAAAGACATTAATTAATTAAAAGACAACAATTACAAAAAAACAGCACTCCCTTATCCACCCTTATGGGCCTTCTTGCTTAGTAAGATGCTGGAAAAAAGTGGGCAAAACTCCTCATTCCCAAGCGTTTGAAAACTTTGTACTATCCTTCTTTGGCACTTCAGTTTGATACTGATGTTTTTAAAAACAGCCATCGTGTAACAAGCAGAAGATAAGACATGCACTAAGGATGTTGCTTTGTAAGGAGACAGTATGACCAGAAACTGAATGCTCCCTGTGGCAAGAATGACTCTAACCACTTGGCTGAAGCAAAAGACTGTTTTAAGAATACTTGCTCTCTCCAGGATTTGGCAAAAAATCACTTTGAGATTTTTTTGTGTTTTTTTTTTTTTTCCTACCTAAGTAGAGAAAAACCTATTTTTTAGATGGCTGCACTCCTATGGAAATAGAGCAAGCACACACCACCAAAGAAAACAAACGGCAGCTTCTAAATTAAGTGGAAACCTCAGAATGTAAGGTATTAAGCAAAGCCAAACAAATCTGACAGCTTCCAGTGATGTGATGGGAAAAGCATCCTTGCCTGGGGCAAGACAGTCACAGCAAGAGTGGAGGGTACAACAGGAAAACAACAAGAATTGGTTGGGTTTTTTTTAATCATATGCACACACAAAACACTTAGTACCTTTTCAACAGCGGGCACGAATTGTTTTGGAATATTTGTGCCAACGGTTCTGTCTTCAAATTCTAATTTTGTGTAGTCCTCCGGATCCATGGGCTCGAGAACGCCTATAACCTTCCCGTACTGGCCTGCTCCACCCGTCTGTTTCTTGTGGGTAAATTCAAATCTAAGAACAAACAAATTCCCCCCAGCCCCGGAATACCACGTTACTGATTACACAAAACATGCTCTAACCCCAGTTTTCTCAGGAAAATGTCACATTCTGCATTTTGCTTTATTCCAGTTGGTTATGTATAACCAAAGCTGCTAAATGCCACGACAGCAGCAGACACAGCCGCCAAGGATACTTAACGCCCCAAGAGGGAGCACCACGGTTCTTCATCTCGCAATTGAGATGCTGAGATATCATGATGGGCTTAATCTCTCAAAAAGCAACCACAAAACCAACCTACTTCTGCGTGTGGTGTGTTAGGTTAATAACGCCTGCTTACCTTCAGGCTTCTGCCTGTTGTTGACTGAATAGCAGTATTTATTGTTGCTTTCACACTTACCTACAGTTTCCACCTATAGTGGAACAAGGGTATAATCGGGGTGGGGGGGGGAAGTCGTGAATATGAACTGCTAAATACTTTTTAAGTAAAATTTTGGGGGATCTGAGGTTTTTCTGAAATATCTGCCCCGTCCCACAAGGCTGGGGCGGCAGAGCCCCAAGCTGCGGGTGACACCCACGGGCGGTGGCACAACTCCCCCGTGAGTCACGGCGGGACGGGACGGGACGGGACGGAAGGAGGCGGCCCTGGCCCCGCCCCTCCCTGCGGGAAGAGGAAGCGGGCCCCGCCGC
>VZRU01011951.1:0-18993 GCA_013398155.1 Pedionomus torquatus | reverse complement strand
TGGGCGCTGCGGAGCCTCCGCCGAGCCCGCAGGCAGGTGAGCGCCGCGGGGGAGCGCCAGGGCTGGCGTTTGGCTGTTCTGCTCGCCCGGCGGCGAGTCTGGCTCCTTGGAGGGAGAAATTGGCAGGAATTCATGGAATCATAGAAACGTTTGGGTTGGAAGGGACCTTAAAGACCATCCAGTCCCCAAGCCCCTGCCCTGGGCAGGGACACTTCCCCCTAGAGCAGGTTGCTCAAAGCTCCACCCGGACCTGGCCTTGAACCCCTCCAGGGATGGGCCATCAGCAGCTTCTCCGGGCAACCTGTTCCAGTGCCTCACCACCCTCACAGCAAAGAATTTCTTCCTAAGATCTAATCTAAATCTCCCCTCTTTCGGTTGAAAATTCTCACCCCTCATCCTTTTGCTCCCCTCTCCCTGATGCCCTCCCCATCTCTCCTGTAGCTCCTTTAGGGACTGGAAGGGGCTATAAGGTCTCCCCAGAGCCATCTCTTCTCCAGGCTGAACAACTGCTCACAGCAAAGGTGGCTCCAGCCCTCTGATCATCTTTGCGGCCTCCTCTGGCCCTGCTCCAACAGGTCCATGTCCTTCTTATATTGTGAGTCCCAGAGCTGGACACAGCACTGCAGGGGGGTCTCACCAGAGCTCAGCAGAGGAGCAGAATCCCCTCCCTTGCCCTGCTGGCCATGCTGCTGGGGATGCAGCCCAGGATGCTGTGGCTTTCTGGGCCGCCAGCATACATTGCTGGCTCATGTTGAGCTTCTCATCAACCAACACCCCCAGGTCCTTCTCCTCAGGGCTGCTCTCAGCCCATTCTCCACCCAGCCCGGATTTGTGCTTAGGACTGCCCTGACTCAGATGCAAGAACTTGCACTTGGCCTTGTTGAACTTCATGACGTTCAAACAGGTCCATGTCTCAAGCCTCTCCAGGTCCCTCTGGATGCCATCCCTTCCCTCTGGAGGAGGATGCTCTTCTTGTGACTACCCGTCCTGTCCTGTATTTGCTGGTAAATCTCCTACAACAGGGGTTATGGCAAAACTAATCTGCTTGATTAAGACATTATTGTAGATATCAAAAAGAAATACATGACATGATACAATTCATAATGAAGTGCAAAATGGACTTAATGCAAGGAACCCCACTGAGACTCTTAGGTAAGCATTTAACCAAGCAGCCAACTATTGGACAGAATCATATAGGGAGCCCAAATACAGCAATTAAGTAGTACACAAGACTAGGACAGGAAGAGGAGGTACTAATCAAATGCTGCACCAGGTGCACATTAAATGAGTGATCTTAACACAGCAGGAAGGAATAAAAGCACATCCCGGCCCTGCACAGGCCCTGCAGAGAATGGCAGCGTTGCAGCAGGCTTCACAGTAACTAAAACCTTTTCCACAATGCAAAATAATTCAGTGTTTTACAAAATAAATGTTCTTCATGTTTTCCTTCTTTAGGACATCATTGATGTTGGGCATAAGTACTACCTGGAACTGGTGTTAGAAGACATCCTTGACAAAGTGAGTTCAGATTATTTAATTAATACATTCTGTGGGCCAAAGTTGGCACTACTGAAGTGAAATAAAAAGCTATCGCTATATGCTGTTGATCCTACCTGAGGCCAGTGGGCACAATGGTTAATAATACCAGGTACCACTTTACAGATGTTTCTATACTGCAGATCGAGTTAAAACAATCAAACCAAGAGGCTTAACTTTACCAAAAAGGAACTCTCCTTTTCTATACCATAAAAGCCCTGAACATCTGGTACCTACCACTATCACACAAGAAAATGCTTGAAGGATTAAAAGGACATTCAGTGTCCTTCAATTTCAAATTGAAGTTATTTGAACCCATTACTGCAACTGACTAGCACAAGTGACACTCTGCACCACCAGCATTTGCCCTTTCTATCACTGCAGAATGAAAACTGCCCTTATGGTACAGTCACAGAAATACTATGAATTTAACCTTGGCTCAAAGAATCACAAATCTCTATGGGCCAGACTCAGAGAAAATGACAACTAAATAAAGAAAAAAAAAACAAAACAACCCCCAAAACATTTTATAAGTGCAAATTACCAATATTGTATCAAATATATTTAATCAAATATTAATGCACGTAATTAACTCTGTGACAGGACAGTACTGTTAACTGCACTGCTGAGGTTCTATATCATCTGGGCAGCAAAAACATTGCTCCAGATGTGCAGTTCACACTTGAAGGAGAACTTAAGAATGCAGATGAAGCGGATAACGTATTCTACAATCGAATCAGGAGCCTGGAAAAAGAGCTTGTGGCAGAAAACATACCAGGTACAAAGAAGGGGTCTGGGCGAGAAGGAAGTTTTTGAAACAATGTTCTCCATGGCCAGAAGCGAACCTGAGCTCAGCTGGTGGTGGTCCATGACTTGTATGGGATCCCCTTCCAAACAAGCCAGGGCCGAGGGGATGAGGCCATTAGCCCTACTCTGAACACACACTGCTCCACTTTCTCTTATTCAGGGTAGTGTGTCAAACACAACATGACTAAATGTATTCCTCATTTCTGAAATCCAGAACCTATATGTGATTTGCATGTGACTGTTCTTGAAAACCTCCTGCTGCTGTCACCTATCCCTTCACCAGTCTCCTGCTCACTATTTGTGGCTGTACAGTACATCAGATACCCCTGACTGTAGTACAAGGGTTTGCCCTTCCTTTAGAGCCTTGAAGACCTCCTAGAATATATGTAAGAGAAAGAAGTGGGAAGAAAACAGACACAGTGGTGATGTAGCTGCTACTCCAAGACCATACAGAAGGTCTCTAATGGAACAAGGAACATAAGCGAGTGACATTTAGCACCAAACCCTACTATTAGGTGATGAGGTTCTGTTAATGGCTACAACTCCATGATTCGTGCTTCATCTACGTTATTCATTTTGTTTGGCAGACAGCCATGGCAACGTACCCCCAGAAATGGAGCCCATCCACCGGCTCGCGTGGGTCGCCGCCGGCTATGTGATATGGCAGAACTCAACCGAAAACACCAAGTTCCATCTTGCCCAAATTAAACATGTGAAGCAAACGGTAAGTTACCAGTAATGCCCTGCAAGAAAAATAGCACTTAAGAGCAGCTGTAGCACATATAGAGTACAGCTGAAACTAAGTTCTTAAGCAAAAAACCTCAGTTGTGTCTGATTTTCTTGGTCTGGTTCATTTTAAAGCAAGTGTTTTGGTTTAATTCCACTACTCCTTTCCTCTCGCAAATCATGAAAGTTTGAGTATTTTTTATTGTTATTATTATAATTCCTTTTTTTTCATAAATTTTGCTTAGAGAAGCTGTGTCTTCTTGGCAAGAACAGTATTCTACACTTATTTAGTTAAGAAAATTGACTCTTTCACTGGGAGGTCATCACGCTGAATATAGTTTTATATCACTTTCCTGCCTTTCATCTGTAATGTAAGCCCAGCTGACAGTATTCTTGCATCTGCATAACACCCACTGGAATATTTATCTCTTGACCTACACCATGATCTAGCAATCAGTCACAGTAATAGTGTGTGACATCCCTGCGATAGCCACGTCTGGGCAAATAGCAATGGGCTGCACCTCAAATTCAATAAAACACAATCTACGTTGCTTTTGGTTGTATTACTTGCAGTCTCCAGCCATTTGCTAGTTCACCTCAAAATGCTAATCAAGAAACAAAATATTGATGTAATTCCACTCTCTTCATTAGCTTTTTTACTTTGTTCTTCCCAGCCTTACTTTTACTGATTTTTAGTATTTTTTCTTGGGGCGGAGAGAATGAGCATCCATTAAGTTTATGATAAGAAAACTGAATTCAGGAAGAGGTGTCACAAGGCAAACAGAACACTTCAGATAGGGAACAGAATACTTCAGGACTAAATGTTTTCTGTTTTCACTTACTTTTGAGTGGTTACAAGCAATGTGTTTGTCTTGAGCAGATCTTGCCCTAAGCTATGAAATAAAATTGACTGGCAAATCTCACTATTGCTATTCGAATTAAATGAGTCATTACCTGCCACCATTAACAGGCCTTGCACACTTCTTGCCTGGAATAGGCTTAACCGATAAATCAACTTGCTTTCAAAAGAGTTATTATCAGAGCAATGTTTTGTTTTTAAATTAATAGAATTCTAAAGAATTCTCCCAGTTCTTCTCTGTTCTATTTGGAGAAAATGTACTGTAAGTTAACTCCTAAAGGGATGGACAACCTCAAGTTGAAGGAAATATAGTATGTAAGCTAGGATAACGAAGCAGGATTTCGTATTTAGAAAACCCCATGTATTGGGAATCTTCACAAGAGATTTTCAGGGTCTGTTTTGCCTCTACGAACAGCCAGTGAAGTCCCATGAAGTTCTGGGTATGAAGGAAAGGCAGAAACTCACTCTGGGAGCACGATCTATTAATGTTTTGCTCCCTCTGATGGCTATCTGAAAGTAGTTTGCAGAGACTGCAGGGCCATGTGCAAGTAATATTTTAAACAAACCTCCTCTTTAACAAACCAAATTAATTTAAGGATAAGGGAGACAGAAAACTATTAAACTAAACCAGCTGTGATCTCCTTAGTAATTTCTTCCTTTTCCCTGAAGAACAGATAGGTTAAGAAATAAAAAAGGTATCTCTTTGTTTTGTTACAGTGACTAAACTCCATCTGCTTTATTTGTAAGCACAAGCTGCCAGAAAACTGATTTGCTACTTTTAACACAGGAGGAAGCCCCAAATTCAGCCCTTTTTATTTTGTCTTTCCAGAAAAGAAGTGATGAGTATCTTGAATTTGACTACATGATTCTACTTCACGAAATGGTGTCCCAGGTAAAGTCTTATTTCTAAAAAGCTCTTTTTGTTTTAAGATTGCCAGTTGTGTAACCTCCAACTCAAACATGCAGACGGTGGAGCGGTCACAGATCTGCTGCCTGCAGGTCAGTCAGTAAAGGGGGTGAGGTCAGGGCAACAATGAACTATCTGCCACAGCATTCCAGGCTTCTGGCCCTGTGCAGGCAGGAGACACCAGGTCTCCACCTTGCGTCAGCAGACAGCAGTTTTCAGCTATTTCTGGACCCTCCTTGAGAATGGCAGAGGTTCAACACACTGGTCATTCATAGCCCTCTCCTCTTGGGAGATACTACTGCCAAACTGGCCAGGGACAAAGGGAAGAAGCAGCTGCCAGCATCCTGGACTGCTTAGCTGCATTCCAGCTGGGGCTACAGAGTGCTCCTACGATAGAGGTCAACAGTGCTGAACCAGTACACAGAGGCCCAGTAGCTCCCAGAAGAGCAGAAACTTTGGTTCCCAGAACAGTATTTATATTCTGTATTGTTCCTGATCATAATTTTGCCGATCTGAGCAAGCATTTTCATAAGAAAAACAAAATTTGAAAAAAAGTTCTCAATTATGCAACCTCCTGTAATAAATCATCCACTGGGAACAATCAGAGATCTCATTCCCACTTCTAGCTCCGCTGCTTCCCATCCCACTGCACTCTCAGTTCAGCACGGAGCACAGCACAGGTTGAAAAAAAATTGCAAGAGATCTTCAGATATTTGGAGAGCTCAGCAGGAGAGAGAATTACAGTGCTTGCCCTGCACCACTAGTGGTGCTTGATCAACCTATTTATAATCACCCAAGTTACGGCTGTATTATAGTAGTAAATTCCCATTCGGTACTGCAGTGTGCATTGGCAGCCCAGAAAGCCAACCACATCCTGGGCTGCATCAAAAAAAGCGTGACCAGCAGGTCACGGGAGGTGATTCCCTCTATCCTGCACTCGTGAGACCCCACCTGGAGTCCTGTGTCCAGCTCTGGAGTCCTCAACAGAGAAGGGACATGACCCTGCTGGAACGGGTCCAGCGGAGGGCCACAAAGATGATCAGAAGGATGGAGCACCTCTCCTATAAAACAGGCTGAGAGAGCTGGGGCTGCCCAGCCAGAAGAAGAANAAAAAAATTGCAAGAGATCTTCAGATATTTGGAGAGCTCAGCAGGAGAGAGAATTACAGTGCTTGCCCTGCACCACTAGTGGTGCTTGATCAACCTATTTATAATCACCCAAGTTACGGCTGTATTATAGTAGTAAATTCCCATTCGGTACTGCAGTGTGCATTGGCAGCCCAGAAAGCCAACCACATCCTGGGCTGCATCAAAAAAAGCGTGACCAGCAGGTCACGGGAGGTGATTCCCTCTATCCTGCACTCGTGAGACCCCACCTGGAGTCCTGTGTCCAGCTCTGGAGTCCTCAACAGAGAAGGGACATGACCCTGCTGGAACGGGTCCAGCGGAGGGCCACAAAGATGATCAGAAGGATGGAGCACCTCTCCTATAAAACAGGCTGAGAGAGCTGGGGCTGCCCAGCCAGAAGAAGAAAGGGCTCTAGGGAGACCTTCTAGCAGCCTTCCAGTATCTGAAGGGAGCTACAGGAGAGCTGGAGAGGGATTCTTTGTCAGAAGTGTTGTGACAGGACAAGGAGTAATGTTTTTAAATTGGAAGAAGGGAGATTTAGCTTAGATACTAGAAAGAAATTCTTTCCTGTGAGGGTGGTGAGGCACTGGAACAGGTTGCCCAGAGAAGCTGTGGATTCCCCATCTCTGGGAGTGTTCAAGGCCAGGCTGGATGGGGCTTTGAGCAACCTAATCCAGTGGGCAGGGGTGTTGGACTAGATGGTCTTTTAAGGTCTCTTTCACCTGTAACCATTCTATGATTGTTAAAAGAAAATACCTTCTCACTTTCTACAGTTGTATTTTCCACCCACAGGAGATCATTCCCTGGCAAATGACAGTTCTCTGGCACCCACAGCATGGTGTTCAAGTAACACAGGACAGTCGTCAGCCAAAACACACATTGGAATAACAGACCACTTGATACCGCAACAGAAGAAGCTCAAATGCCACATTAAGCATTTGAAGGGAGGGCAAGATAAATTGGTGAAGGTGGTTGTGTAATCAAGGTACAAAGAGAGAAGTCTTTCCTCAATTAAACATTTCCTGTACATTGCGCTTGGATCTGATAATCCAAAAGGCACTTTATCTGCTATGTAATCAAATTCTGCATCAAAACAAGTTTTGAAAACCTCTGTGTGAGAACAAATACTTACGGTACAGGTTTGGAGATGTTCTCCCTAAAGGCAACTTTAGGCTTTCCCATGGTGCAAGGGCAACCATATTCTCTTTCCATTCGCTGCAGGAAAAAAAAACAAAAACAACAAAAAACCTGGAATGAAATACAGAGTTCTTCCATTGGAACAGTACATTGGAAATTATTTTATTTATGGGTCTTCCTGAAATGAAAAACTCAATCAGAATTAACACTTGATTTGGGGATGGATTGGGTTTGGGGGTTCTGGTATGGAGTTGTTTGTTGGGTTTTTTTAAATGTTACAAATGATTCACTTTCAAGGTTATTTAGGGGCTAGAGCTTTAGATACAGGAAAAGGGAACAGCAATAATTATTTTAGTGAAATTTAAGTTTTCTAGGACAAGAGCCCTATCTTCTTTGTTCTGTCAACATTTCAGATACGTCTATTATCCAAGACTAATATAAAATATAAACATTGACTTGAAAGAAGCAAATAAATCACTCTCAGTAACTATTCCCTCCTGCCTCCATCTTCTCTTATTATGGAATAATACGTTTAAAAACACAGAAATGGAGTATTTCTCTCTCCTGTACGAAATGGATAACAGTAAAATCCATTATAAGGAAAGGTTGCTAAAGCAAAGCATAGTACTTAATACAACATTTTTTAATGGACTTGAACCAAAAAGTAAACCTATTCCAGGCATAAATTTATTTAAATAGTTTACAAGCCTTCAAAACAGAACCACTGGAGGGAAAGAATCTCTACAAGTTGACTGAAGAGTTAAGCTCTTCCCTAAGCAGCCAGCATTGTTCACATTAATGCCATGGTGCTTTCTGATAGGAAGATCTCAAAATTGTTGTCACACAATAACCCTGGAGTTTAGCACCTCCAAACATCTTGTAATCTTGATGTGTGCTTAGCCACCCAATTACAAAATGGGGTGTAAAGACTGATAGCAGTTATCCCATCTGCAGATCGATCTGGGTCTCAGCCAGAAAGGAAGAAGAATTTTTGGGTGGAAAACCAGGTAAAAGTAGAGCCCATGGTATCTGCTGTCCAAATTACCTGGGCATAGATTTCCAAGTGCAGTTCCCCCATTCCAGAAACAATGGTCTCTTTGCTCTCATCATCAAAATGGATTCTAAAAGTAGGATCTTCCCTTGTAAAGCGGCTCAGGCCTTTTGAAAATTTATCGAAGTCATTCTGAAAAAGTCATACACACAAAAAAACCATTAATTCAACATCCAGAAGTCACACAACAAAAGGACCTCATATTTTCCTATTAGCTACTTTTCTACTCTCATGAGTATTTGGTGAATCATAGCCATGCATTTATAACTTGTTTATCCCTCCAGTTACTTCAGGTCTGCGTTTATGCAGATCAAAGATATACGTCCTTAATGGCTAAGTGATACCATCTAACAGAGGTATGTGCTAAGTGACCCAAGTGATGTGCTCTTAAGTACTTTGGGTAGAAAATTTTAAAATACGGCTCATTTTAGTCTGTGGTTCCACACTTCACTGCTAACCCACATAAAACAATAAAAGCAGCAGAGCAAAGGTAACTCAGTCAGAAAATAGTCTATTTATAGGCTCCTACCTTGTTGGAAGGCTTCATAGCTACTGAAATGACAGGATCAGGGATGTGAATCGATTCCTGCAACAACCATAAAGGAACAGATCATACAATCGAGTTCCACTACACCTGGTGATGCATTTTCTCCAGAAAAGTCTGGTCCCAAGGATCCAAATAAAACCAATGTATTTAAATACATATACAAATAAATAAATTAGTAATTTTGGGTAACAGCATCCACTTCTAACAGTCCAGAACAGTTTGCTAATACTGAAGTAATATTTGAAGTCAAGCACAGTAAATCAGCGTACATCTCTCTTGCACATACCATACCTGTACATAGTCAGGCTATATTTGTATAACAAAAAACCACAAAAAATATTTGCAGTTGCATATACAAAATGAACAAGTGCTTATGAACTTTTACAAGAAAATCCTGGTGAATTCCAAGGCACGAGGCATACAGACAGCAGAGTGTACTCACCATGGAAATGTCCGTACTGGTTTTATCAGTGAACGTATCCCCACTTGCACAATCAATTCCAAACAGCGCACATATGTCTCCCGCATAAACTTCATTTACATCCTTAAGAAAGAAGTTTACTATTCAGATAACAGTGAAAGATGTATTACAAACTACACCTGGCTTTAAGAAGCCATATAAATACTGTGTTTAAAAGCCTGAAGTTAAGCTCCTCTGAAAATTCCAGCTTTGATAAAATGCTCTGCAAAACTTTTATCCTTTTATTCAAAGCAGAAAAAGAACAGCATGGCTTAGATGCTTGCTTGCTCTAGGGTAAGGATGTGAAGAAAGCAACTATGTTACAGACCTGACCCAGTTGTAGAGTTCAGGAATCTTAAACAGGAAAGGCTAAGATTTGCAGAAGTTTCAGAATCAGTTTTTAGTTTAAGAGTTGTATTCAATAATCACACAGAAGAAAACCTTTTTATATATTTTGCCAATCCTATTTCTCCTCTCCCAGAAGTATGGAATATGGGGATAATACCACAGCTAGCTTTCCTTAGTTGTCACCTCAAAGACATTTTATAATGATTCTTGGGCAAAGATTCTTCTACTTCAGTGGAAATAATACACTAGAGATCATTCCAGTTTCTTGTAGCGCTCCAAGTGCTACAGGCAAGTATGAATTAACAAAAAGAGCAGAAATTTGACATATCACATTGTCCAGAGATAGCTGAAAAGCAAGATGCTTGTTTAGTAAGAGTGGTTCAAAAAGCAACATGTGTGGACTGTCCCTCTCACACTCACCTCCATGTTGTCTGAATGCATACGGACAAGTCTTTGTACCCGCACTTTCTTCCCAGTCCTGGTGTTATAGATATAATCAGATTTCTTCAGCATCCCCTGATAAACTCGAATATAGGTTAACTGCCCAAAACGGCCAGCCTGGAAACAAAATTCATTAAAAATCAGATATAAACCTTCTGGGAGTCAAGATCGCTACTAGTCAAAGAATTACCTGCAATGACTGATGAAATGTTTCTGTTTTGAATTTATACAGTAGACACATAAACAAAACTATTTTTTTAACAGTCTCAGCCTTCCTTGACTCTGGAATGGAAACTGCTATCTCCTGGTAATTGTCTTTATTTCTCCAATTATCACAAGGCGAATACAACTTTTGCAGTCCCTCTACAGAGGTCAGATATTGGTAGCAAGGGAAACTTGCAGGCAATTGAATAAAATCAGCTAGGTCAAGTCCTGGGCATCTATTCTCTATAAACTTTCAGTTTAGCTTTACCATATACACAGTCACCAAGCAAAAAATCCATCACATGCATAAACAGATACACTGAAAATACAACGCTTTAAATGTGTACTTTTCCCCCCAAACCAAAGGCATTTCCCAGACATCAACAGCAAGGACTTGCATACACCAACAACTCTTGCAAGAAATGCCCTGCTTCGCTACTGTTTTTTCAGGACTGAGAAAGGAAAACAATAACAGCTTACCTCCAGTTTAAAAGCAAGGCCTATAAAAGGCTGGGAATTGTCCCGACCAGACTTCAAGAGGAACTTGGATTTTTCCTCAGAATCCCTTAAAAACAGGGATGGAGAGAGAGTTTATATTATGAATGAAACACAGCAACCTCCTTTAAGCATAAGCCCAACCTTACAAACTCCCGAGGGCCTTCAGTTTCACAGGTTTGTAACGGAGACTTCATGATGCTCCCACATGCTCAGAAACAATCTCAGAGAAACTGCAGCATAGCCCAAAAAGGAGGTTGAAACTATGACAAACACCACTACTCCTTCATACTATCCAACTATTTTGTCATGAAAGCAATTAATCATACACTCAGACACATCTCATGAACAAGTCCAGTTTTAGAGATATCGCAGTAACTCTTCTTACAATGCTCCTGAGCCACGTAAGAAACTTTAGTCTACCCCAGTAGGCAGCAGGAGGCAGAGGTGCAGTGAAGACTCAAAGAGTCAGGTAGTCACGTGGCAAAAAAGTCATAAACAACATCTATTAACTTCTATTTAGCTACCATTATGTTGTCTGAACAACTCAAATACATTAAAAAGACCTGATGGCCACTCCAAGACATGACTGGAATGGTCAAGGTTATTTACATTTACTAGCTCCAATGCTGAGTTACGGGTTTCTTAATTGTCAAAGCATGGATACTTCAACAAATATGTCCGAAGAATAAAACATTTCAGATATGCTCTCTCCTCTACTCAAGGATTGGTTTTAAGGGTTGCCATTCATTTCTAAAGAAGTATCTCATCAGATAATAATTTTCCAAATTTAACATGTAATTTATGTTAAAAATATAAAAATAGCAGTGTTTAAATTTATGTTAAAAACAGCAACCCTCAAATGAGAGATGAGTTTGCTTGGTTTTGGCAGTTTGTGCAAAATTATATATTTTGGTAGTAATGTTTCCTGCTACATATTACACTCCTTTGGAACCTGATTTCAAGACCACTTTGTATGCTCAAGAATATACTTACCCCTGGTTAAGAATAGCATAGTTTTCAACCTCAGAAGGATTGGGGAGGTATTCCAGGACGGCATCCAGCAGTGGCTGTACTCCTTTGTTCTTTAAAGCACTTCCCACCAGTACTGGGGTAAAGGACTTCTTCAGTGTCGCTCTCCTGATTGCAAGCTGGAAAATGTCAGTGTGTTACTCTCCTCCTGCAGCAACTTCAGGAATCTAACACAGTACCAACCAAGGTGCAGTCTAGATTCTTTCTCTTTCTTTGCTGGTCATCTCTGCTCCTGGAGTAAAGCAGCTGCTCCTCATCTCCCACACAACCCCCTGCACAAAAGCTTCTCATAAAATCAGAATTCTAGACAACTGTGAGATTATTTTTCCCTCATCTTAAATTCAACTTAAAAGTGAAAATGCCTAACATAATTATGATGATAACTCCAAAATTCTTATTAAAAGTTTCTTGACTCTCTGCTAATAAAAAATCAGCATTTTTCCTTTCTGTTTTAGGTGTCTCATTCCTGCTATTTAGTCATGTTGGGGAAAAAAATACACATTTAAATTTGCAAGAATATGATGAAATGCCTCGGTATCTTGAAACTATGGAAAACTGTTCTGAAAGAGGAAGTTAGTTAGGGAAGAGATATTTGGGTAAGCACCATGCTTAATGAATCCTCATTTTTTGATGACTAATGTTTTGAAATCACAACTGAAGAACCTATTTGCATTCATCTACAAACCTGCTGAAGTTGCATCAACTGTCCTGGGAATCTTCCCAGGCCGTCCTAGCAACTGAGCAAATTAAGCTAACTGCACAGTAATCCCATGCTTATTCAGTGCTTTTCACCCAAGCATCACACACTGTTACAAACCATAATTAAGCAACAACAGCTTCTACAACAGCAATCACAGCTGCCTTCCATAAAGGTGGACAGAAGCTATTTGCCCCCCCTCCCCACCCTGCAATTAATTTCCGAAGCCAAGATTACACCCAGGTCCCACATCTCCCTGCCACTAGGGGATGCCATCTCCCTGTGCTTACTGAGGCCCTCCAACAGAAAGCAGCTCCCTTCTTCGATAAACTAAAAGAAATGAATCCTCAACAGTCAAGATAGTTAACCACATCGTTTAATTTGGGGATTATTCAGAGTACAGATGGTTAAGCTGTCTTCATAATTAACAGAGAGAACTGTGGTTCCTTAAATTTGTTGATGTAATGACTTCATAAAAACAACATAAGGAAAAAATCCTACATGAGCAATTCTGCTCAACTAGCCCATGTCTGTTCTCGTAGACCAGAGCACTGGAAACACTGCTGCGCCGATGCCTGGTGGTTTTATTTAGCCACAGGTTTTCAAATGAAGCAACAATTTATCTTCACTAACAATTATATTGGGGAAAAAAAAGTGATTTTATGTTCACCTAAAGATTACTGTCACTGAGTGCCCCACTGAGTACCTAGGACACACCAGTTCCTTGAGTGCAGCATTATGGAGAGCAGCAAATTAAGTGATGCTTAAGCAGCTGATCTTCAGCAAACATCATTGCTGCGACTGTGGCATCCAGGAGTGATACTTAGCACCTTTTCCACAAAAAGACAATTTCAGTGGAAACTTGGCTGCTGGCCACTGAAAGAAAATCCATCTTCAGGGACGTATTAGTACAAATTAACCTGCATCTGCAATACTATAGCCATCAGAACTGTAATTAATTGGCTTTCAGAAGTGGGAAGGCAGAGGCATGCTGAATAGACAGATTCATCCTGGTAACAGATTTCCCTCCCAGCAGGAAACATCAGAAATAGCTTCCTGCTAAAAATCTCTCACCTCTTACAGCAGCACAGCATACCGACATCGGTACCATTCCCTCTGCCAGGTGAAAGACAGATCCTTACAGGTCTCTAAAATTGTATTACATTTCTGTCTTTATCGAAGCAAAAAGGGCTGCTTTGTAACAGGAATATCTCAGGCTTCATAAAATAATATTTGATTACTGGAATAACTAACCACCTGATTATCAACAAGAGATACATTTGCTTGGTACATTCAAAAAAAACTCTTTTATGTGTCAAGCCAAGTTGGAATACACAGATTCCTGCATACTCTTCCTAGAGACATCAATCACCAGTAAATCAAGTAAATCACCCACACAGCCAAACCAACTCTTTTTTAAAAAAGCTCCAAACCCTTGGGTCTGTAACAGAGTTGAAACAGATCAAAATTTAGAGGCCATGAAGAATCAAAGAAATAAATCTAAAGGGGATGTCCAACATGCATCAGCTTTGAGGGACTGCCAGTCCTCTACATTCCAACAGACAGTGAGCAACTTCCAGGAAAGCAAACCCTAACAGGGAAAGGGCTATGGCACAGAGGCAACCAGCCACCGCTAACAAACTAATCACTTAGAAGAGGACTTAAATACCGAAGCTATGTTTAAAGGAGTAACTTCAGGGATCACATCTGGCTCTAACTGAGCTGACGTCCTAGCAGGCTCCGCTCAGAGAAACATTTACATTAGGCTTATGACATCCATGTCTCAATTCCACCTGTTTTCTTCAGCTACCAGCTGAAGCACCCAGCTGCAGGCAACAAAAAGCAAAAGGAGATTGAAAGTTCCATGTCAGGCAGGCTCCTGGCCCCACAGAGACTCCATGCAACACCACCAAAGACAAGCTGTTCTAGCTCCAAGAGCAGCTCTCTTCAAAAAACCAGTCTGCCTACAAGGCCTCTCCCACTGCAAAGGGCTTTTCAGACCTCACTTTTTATTTAATCACATTAAGCAACCAGTCTCCTGTAGAAGTTTCAATTTTTGACAAATTAATAGCTAATAACAGCAGGCACTAGAAGATTACTGCTCAAGTTAACTTCCAATGCCAGCAAGGGGTGGTGGCAAACAGCAAGTTACATCACACCAATCCTTGCACCAAGCATGCACTAAGGGTAAAACCCAACCACGTTGAGAGCAGGCCTGCAAATCATGAAGTGTGAATCCCTCATGCCACCATCTGCCAAGACACAAAGCCCAGCAGGCTGCTGTGTGTCAACAGCTACGCATCGTTGTCTTGAGTTACACCCCTGTCCCATGGGGTTGTGTGGTAAATGTAAACCAGCTTAGCACTTTTTCTCTAAAGTTCATGTGTCCTCAGATTACCCCTATGCTCACAGCACAGCAGAAGCAGGTCCACGTGCAGCACAGGCTGTTATGCTCACGCCAGGCCAGCCAAGCTTCTGCACCTGTCCTGGCTAAAGCTAACACCGCAGTAACTTAAGAGAAACCATTAGTCAACCACTATCCTTAAAGAAGGGACTGTCATCCCACGTGACAGCCTCCTACAGTATGTGCAGATCGCCAAGTGTGACACAGAACAGTCCAAAAGATGGAATCCAAGTTAGTCTCCTGTCCATCCTCCATGAAGCTGCACAAGCACATCTCATCCTGGAGTGAACAGAGGCAGGGCTTACAAAAGGAGTGTACAACTGACCTTCCTGGGCCTCCCTACTGCCTTTTATTACACGGACATGCCACTGAAGAAACCGTGACATCCAACAGTCACGAGAATAAATAATTTTCAGTCTGAGGCCTGCTAGTGTTGGGAAAATGGTGTTATTCATTACTTCTGTGAGCATCCCTTTATGCTGGCACATTTGCCATTTCGTATCTGAAGTACTTCATAAAATTAATCACGTATCATTTCTTCTCCTCTTCCAAGAAATGCAACTCTCTTTTTTGAAAGCTGTATTTTTGACCCAGGTTCATTTCCTCTAGAGTCTCCACGTCAAGTCACTCCTGTTCCCTTCTAGTGTATTGCTCTTTTTACCTGTCAGACGTAACCAATGCAAATACTAAATAAGGCAGGATTTCCTAGGCACAAAGGTGACTTACAGCATCTCAACAACTGATTTGCTGTGGGACATGATGCAAGCCACACCCATCAAGCTGTAACACAGCAAGACACCAAAATGACAAAGATGAGTAGATGTAGCCATGCAAATGTGGCCCCTAAAGGGCACACACAAGCTCAGACTATCCAATGCATATGAAAAGTAAATTTTGAACAGGCCCTCGACAGGGAGTGAAGTGGGAGTCTACCTGTGGGAGGTGACAGTCATACCAGAGAGCTCAGGCAAACAAAATTTCTTCAAAACTTCCAGAAATTTTTATTGGGGGATGGAGGAAGAGGGGGAACAGGGACACTAAAGAGGGAGGTAAAGGCGCCACAGAAGAACCACAATAAAGTTACCTTCAATTCGGCAGCTGTAGGAATCTTTTCTTCCAAAAACAGCTCTGCAAGTTGATCATCTGAGTTAGCAACACATTCAATCAACTCCCGACGTCTCTCTGCAGCCTCAGCCCTGAACTCAGCTGGAATTTCATCGTATCGAAGAGTCTGTCTACACATACATAAATAACATAAACACTCTGAAGGAATACCACAAAAATCAACCTTTCAATGAGTAATCATTGTCATGACCAACCTGACCAAGAAGAATTCACCATTGACATGGATATTGAAAGAAAAATCACTTAAGAGTATCAATGTATTATCCCTGATGCATTAGCAGGAAGGTTTCTTGCCATTCACAGCAGGAGTTTGCAAGGATGCAGGATAACCTGCTCAGCAACCTCACCCACATCTTATCTTCATCTTGGTAAGATCACACCAAAAATACACTATCAGTTCCCGTTATGAAACAAGTCTCATATTTCTCAGGGTGGCCAGCATGGCTACCACCCCTTCACACCACTGCAGGTACCCAAAACTTGACCCCGCAGAATCATTTTGCTATAACTTGGAGAGCTGAAGAGTAGCTCCAGCTAAGAAATATGCAAGTTTCAAAACTTACCCGAGTGCACCATCAAAATATATAGCTCTTTCTTCAATTAGATCTATAACTCCTTTAAAGTTTCCCTCCAGCCCCATTGGAATCTGAACAAAAGCCGCATTGTGTTTTAACTTGGATCTGAAAAAGTGCACAAATGTAAATTAGTTCAAGGGAAAAGTCATTTCTATGTATGTTCTCCAGATGGTCTTTGAACAACATCCCATCCCTACAATATCACTATCTTTCGTTCTTTGGTCAGTGCCAAAAATCTACCTATGCAGATGAAAAATGCCTGGTTGGACTTTAACCTGGGTGACTGCCATCCCTCTGTCTCCCAACAGACACAGCAAGCAACTGTCACGGGAAAGAAGGCAGTGCAAACTGGTTTCAGATTAATTATTTGATTATGGGAGCTGCTTCTCCCTTAATGCATATTAATGCATTTATCTCACAGATTAAATTAGCCACAGAAAGACTGCAGGTGGGGACCAAGCAGGACTTCTGGTATCTGAACAAGAAACCCTATGACATCTTCCTGCTGTGGGCTACAGCACATTTGCTACTAGGATCCAGGGGGAAATGAAAAGGCTGTTTTCAAAGTGGCTACAAATACAGTTCCATCAACAAAATAAATACCAAACCCACAGCTCTCAGTCACAGCAAAGCTAGGCTGGCACTAACAACTGTTTTTCCTGAGAAAATGGAGACTTGTTATAGACCAGATCAAGATTAACCTCAAATCAAATATTATCCTCCAAAACTGCAACTACAGACCCCATAAGAGAATGCTTTTCTATATTCTTAGTATTAATCTGTTATGTGACTAGTTCAGAATTATTTCACAAATAACTTTAAGTGATAAATACCTCAATTGTTGTACAGCTCTGGCTGGACTAGAGCCCAATCTGTCCAGTTTATTGATGAATGTTAAAAATGGCACACCGTAACGTTTCATTTGCCTGTTCACAGTTATTGTCTGACACTGAACTCCTCCAACAGCACACAGGACCAGAATAGCTCCATCAAGAACTCTCAAAGACCTCTCCACTTCAATTGTGAAGTCCACATGTCCTGAGTAACAAAAAACCCTGTTATTCATAAGCGATAAGAGGAAATGAGCTTCACTGCTGTAGAAAAGAGCAAGAGCCAACAGAAGCAGTCTCCAGCTATAGAGTCTTATTAGCTCATCTTGAGTGACTAATGAAGACAAAGATGGCACCTTGCTCTTTGTATGCACAAAGAAACCACAGTATTAACACATTCAGAACTGTCCTTACCTGGTGTATCTATGATGTTGATGTTGGTGTCTTTCCACATGGTGTATGTTGCTGCAGACTGAATTGTGATTCCACGCTGTCGCTCAAGCTCCATTGAATCCATGACAGCTCCAACTCCATCCTTGCCTTTCACCTTAGGATAAAAATTAAAAAAAAAAAAAAAAAGAAAAATTTCAGTCAAAGGGAGTTTACTAAGAATTTTGCACATGTAAGAATGCTGCTTTATATACTTGCATTCTCTCTCACACAGTGAAGAAAAGCAGACATGGCAGAATTGCTTGTAATTCTTGAACTACAAACAAGTTTGATTTTTTTGCAGCAGCAGCACCTGCAACTGCGTAGTTTCCTCTCATGGGGATCACTCCTGAAAAAGGTTATCAGAAATCTGGGCAAATTATATATTCGCCATCCACTTACTTTTAATGAATTATGGTGGAAACTGCCAGATTTTTAGGATTCCTTCTCCAGCCTGGCCAGAAGAGCCTCTTTGGGCCCACAAAGCATAGCTCCCTCACCCACACACTAAACCCTGTATTCAAATGAGTCACAGCAGCATTGCAATGGCTCCCACCACACTCAGTCCAAAAAGAGCAGCTCCACTCTGGACTCTGAAGACCTACCTCATGCATTTGGGCTATCCTGCCCGTATAGAAGAGGATTCGCTCTGTTAACGTCGTCTTCCCTGAGTCAATGTGGGCCGAGATGCCAATGTTGCGGATCCGCTCATTGGGAAGGACCCCTGAGGAACAGTGCCTGCAGTTCAGGAGAAACTGAAAGGCAGGACAAAATCGCTGTTTTAGCCAGCAGCAGATCAAATCTAGCACGCTGTGCCAACAAATAACCTTCCAGCCAACCTACTTTTCATAGAATAATAAAATGCTTAGTTGGAGAAGACCTTAAAGATCATTGAGTTCCAACTCCTCTGCCATGGGCAGGGACACCTCCCACTAGGGCAGGTTGCTCAAAGCCCCATCCAGCCTGGCCTTGAACACTCCCAGGGATGGGGAATCCACAGCTTCTCTGGGCAACCTGTTCCAGACCCTCACCACTCTCACAGGAAAGCATTTTTAAATAATCCAATCTAAATCTCCCCTTTTCTAATGTAAAACCGTTACCCCTTGTCCTGTCACTATACTTCCTGATGAAGAATCCTTCTCCTGTAGCTCCCTTCAGATACTGGAAGGCTGCTATAAGGTCTTCCTGGAGCCTTGTCTTCTCCATGATGAACAGCCCCAGCTTGCTCAGCCTGTGCTCACAGGAGAGGTGCTCCA
>VZRU01011950.1:399308-441337 GCA_013398155.1 Pedionomus torquatus | reverse complement strand
CTGGCAGCCCAGAAAGCCAACCATATCCTGGGCTGCATCAAAAGAAGCATGACCAGCAGGCTGTGGGAGGTAATTCTGCCCCTCTACTCTGCGCTCATGAGACCTCACCTGGAGTACTGTGTCCTCTGGAGTCCTCAACATAAAAAGGACATGCACCTGTTGGATTGGGTCCAGAGGAGGGCCACAAAGATGATCGGGGGGTGGAGCACCTCTCCTATCTTCTTATGCAGGCTGAGGGAGCTGGGGCTGTTCAGCCTGGAGAAGAGAAGGCTCTGGGGAGACCTTACAGCAGCCTTCCAGTATCTGCAGGGAGCCTGCAGGAGAACAAGAGAGGGACTTTTAGTCAAGAAGTGTAGTGATAGGACAAGGGGTAATGGTTTTAAATTGGAAAAGAGGAGATTTAGATATTAGGAAGCAATTCTTTCCTGTGAGGGTGGTGAGGCACTGGAAGAGGTTGCCCAGGGAAGTTGTGGATGCCCTATCACTGGAGGTGTTCAAGGCCAGGCTGGATGGGGCTTTGAGCAACCTGGTCTAGTGGGAGGTGTCCTTGCCCATGGCAGGGGGGTTGGTGGTCAATGACCTTTAAGGTCCCTTCCAACTCTAACCATTCTATGATTCTATGAAAAAGAGGTAAGGTAAGGAAAAATTATAAAATACAGAGGATCTTCAGGCAAGAAGACTCTCTTAAAAGTGGAATAATTCTGTTAATAGTATTGCATGTGATAGGACAAATTGTAAAATGGCATATGAGAGAACAAAGTAGAAAAGGCAGGCCAAAGGTCCATCTATTCTAGGCTCCAGCAGTAATAGATAGCAGATGGCTTGACAAGTTAGGAACAAGGCAACCATAAAAGTACTTGCCCACATCCTTTCCCAGTCTCTGCCTATTGGCAGCTTTGTGAGCCAAATGATTTCTTTAGTAATTTCAATTTTTTTTCCAATGTTTATCCAGTCTCTTCAATCCATGTAAGCATTTGGTTTCTGCAGCATCCTGTAGCAGGTAATCCAGTTGGTTAACTACTTATTACTTAAAATGATCTCTTCTTGTCATAACTGACTGCCATTAACTTTGAAGGAACCAAAGACATGGGTCACTTTGATGTCAAGATACAGATGCTCACAGTAATTAACATATAATTATAAAGATTTTTCTTTTAATTATTTTTTCTTTCTGTTTTCTCAAAGCATGGTTCCAGTTATGAAAGGAAGGAAAACTACAGTTCTCGCCAAAGAAGTTTGTCTCCAGAAGACAGGTAGGATGATTGATTTATTCCCTACGATTATGTTTATTTAGCTTGCATACTGAGTTAGTTAAGTTTTTTAAAAAAAAAAAAAGTAAGGTTCAGTTTCTTTTTATGTATTACTGCAACTGAGCAGTGAAAAATAAGGGTAGATTTAATAAAATATTTGAATGTCAACATCAACATAGTAGTAACTAAATAGATGTGTTATTAAAACTAAATATTTTAAAAATTCATTTTCATGAAATGAAAATGGAAATTAGATGCCAGCTTTTTGCTTGAACTCGCATATTGCTAATGCCACAATTGATACCTTAGAGCAAGGTTATTGATGCCAGCAGGAGGTGAAGCACTGTAATTTGAAAGCCACTCTACTGAGGCACGAGATGAACTGTTGCCAGTTTACTCCTATTTTTACGTTTTAATTGGAATGAAGACTCTTGTAATAAATGCAGTATTATTTTTTTCTAATAGTGTCTATTCTGTTTTATGCTACACAGACAAAAGTAGGTGAAACATGCAAATATTGCAAGGAATGATACTTGATGCTGTATCCATTTAGCTTTTAATTTTAAGGTCTAGGAGAAGCTTCCTTTTACAGTGCTTCTCTTGATTTTTGATTATTTTTTGCTGACAAGAAATTATTATAAAAGGAGCGCTTCTATTTGAACGATGCATATTTTGAAACTTAGGTTGCAAAACTAGAACAGATTGTCTGTATGTAGCATTGTATTGCAGGTAGATGTTAATGGCATTGCTTTTGTACGCCCATTACTAAGAATTTTGTGTCTTGGGTTGCAAGTAGGGATATAGAGCATGACAGGTCTCCATCTTCCCGAAAGAGAAGGTACTCTGATGACAGTAGATATGATCAGGAATATTCAAGAAGGGAATACTATGATGACAGAACTTCAGAAGGCAGGTGAGTATCAAGCTCTTTTGTGACCAGTAATAGAATACTTGCTTCAAAGAATAAAATTTGAACACTTTTCATAAACTCTTGGTTGTTTTGTTTTGGCTTTTGTTCTTTTAGAAGGATGGAAAGGGGGAGAGAAAGACACTATGAGAGATGGGAAGAGAGAGAATCTGATCGAAGGAAGCAGAGAAGATACTCATCACCTGATCGTCGGAGTCCAGAGAAGTCAACAGACCAGAGCTCACTTGCTCATGATGAGACCACTTCAAAGAAGAAGAAAGAAGAAGTGGATCCAATCCTTACTCGCACAGGTGGTGCATATATTCCGCCTGCCAAGCTCAGGATGATGCAAGAGCAAATCACTGACAAAAATAGGTAAGCTGGAAGTAACAAAAGTAATATATTAGAATTTTTACTGGAAAGTGAAACAGTAGAGGGTTTTAGTGAATGTTGGTGAAAATGGAATACCCTTTGAGGGCTGTGATCATTCTTTTGAATGTGTATTTTTATCAGAGAAAGGTAAGAGAATCAGATTGTTTGTACCTCCTACTGTGAAGTGTAAATGGAAAAGTGGGATACAGAACGTGACTGGAGATTTTTTGAGGTGTCTTAGAAAACCGAACATGCTGGGTTATTCCACATCTGTGGAGAATAACATTTTAGTATAATCATGTTGGTTCTGTGATTTCCCAGTGGTTAAATGCATAATTGTAAACTTCATACAAGTTTTCATATTTATGCAGTAAATATTCTCTTAGCTATTTTACTTTTTACAACTTATATCTGTGTTTTTGAATATATTTATGAAAACTCACTTACTGCTACCTTGATTTTGTACATTAATTTGTGGTACCTTTGCAATAGCTTGGCGTATCAGAGGATGAGTTGGGAAGCCTTGAAGAAGTCAATCAATGGTCTGGTCAATAAAGTGAACGTTTCTAATATAGAAAATATCATTCATGAGCTCCTTCAGGAAAATATTGTTCGGGGAAGGTAAGTCTTAGTATTTAAAAACAGTTCATTTACTTTTCTGCTAACATCTGAATCGTTTATCTGTTCATCACTATGTCTAGTGTATGGATGCTAGTCAGATTTTAGAATTAACCTTCGGCTATATTGACCTATACAGAATAGTCGTGTACTTTGGGACTGCTCAACCAGTGGAGGAGGGATGGGGAAGCAACAGATGCTGTATGTTTCCTTTTCTTAAAGCTTTTACCTATGCATTTTACTTGAATGACTTGCAGGTGTCTCTGTCTGTTTATCTATGGGACAAGTAATGTTTTTGGCCAGTATTTAGAAAAACAAATTTTACTGTGGTTATCCAGCTGAATTCTTTATTGTTTTTATGTAGAGAAAATACTACTGCACTATTTGAGCCGAGTACTAAGTCATGGTGACAGTGCAAGTACAACATGATGACTTTCCTTGCTTCAGTTTTAAATATAAAATATGCTAAAGGCGTATTAAATGCCCTAAAGGCATTGGGTTTCTTAGACTGACTACCATTTAAAAAACCAAAACCAAATGACCACCAACAAAAAAAAAACCACCAAACCCTGAACAGAATATCTGGAAATAATGCTGTTATATTTAAAACAGCAACATTTTTTTCTGTCACAACTTAATCACTGTTATTTGAACATGTTATAGCTAAGAAGTGAGTTATTTTCATGTATGCCACACTTGATGGGAAGATCAGAATCCTTCAAATTACATAATAACAAGAGAATTACGTAAAAACTAGAGAGTGAGCGAGTAGTTCTGAATGCAATTTCTGTGAAAAATATTAAGGAAGTCTTGAACAGTTTGGTGTAAAAGTACTTTTACTTCTCTGTATTTCGTGTCCCCAAAACTTACTTTTTATACAAGCAGTAATATTTTAGTTTTAAAATTAGCTTATTGAATGTTTTTAGAATACACTTGTCTCTGGAAGTTTTTGTGTGGCATATAAGCTTAGAAATTTCAGAGTAAGGTAGATGGAAAATGAGACCACAGTCGTCTTATTGTGAATTTTTACTTCCAAACTTGCAATATAAGGGAATGCCATGAAGTTTTACCTAGCTGTAAAGTGATTTTCTGAGTTATTTTTTTTAGATCTGATTTACTCCCCAGTTAAAACCAGGCCAGTTTCAGTTCCTAAGCAAGAATTAACTAATAGTTTAAAAATTAAATACTTTGTTTCTGTGTAATACTATGAAATGAGTTCTGTTATACTTTTTCAACTCCAAAGAAACAAGGAATAAAGTCCTGATGCAGTTTGTATTTAGTGCCACGTAGGAGGTTTTTTTTGTTTTGGTTTGTTTTCCAAAGATTGCAATAGACCACGGCAAAGATAATGTGATACCAGTGTGCAGTTTGGAGATTTGCATTTGGAAGGCTGTTTTTTTTCTTTTTCTTTCTCCCCCCGCCCCCCTCACCCATGTGTAATGGAGCAGTACAACAACAGTCAAATTCCGTGGGCCAAAGCATTAGCAAAAGCAAAACTGAGAGGGGAGGAAAAAAGTTTCAGATTCTTGTCAGAGTTCAGTCTTGGTGCAAATGTGAGAGATGCCTTTAGTACAATATTAGAGTTATTATCTCATGAGCCCTGTGCTTACATTCGTTTAGGCCATAAGTAGTAGTGTTCTATAATCAGTTCTCCATTCCAATTGGTTTGAGGAAAGCTTTACTTTGCCAATTCTGGTTTTACTGAACATTCAGTTTTGTTACTCGTAGGTAGATCTTTGTTGGGGATATTTTATGGAAATATAACTTGTATTTTTTCAAAGTTTGTTTTAAGTTATCATTATACTGTAACACAATTCTGTGTTTTTCATCAGTAGTTGCAGAGCAGATTTTATTTTTTGGTCACAAACATGACTTTATTTTTGCAACTGAGGAAAAAAGCCAGCAGTTAAAAAGAGATGATTGCAGATAGAAGATGAAGACTTCTTACATGCTTATTTTCAAATGTAGTTCTACATTTGTAAATAATATATTTAATTATTTAACAAAAGATAAAGTATCAGTTCAAGAATTTATTGGCTTAGACACACTTGGGCAGCACGCTTAAGAAACTTCATTTGTGGCATGCTAAACAACAATTTGAAAATAGCCATCTAGTATCTTGTGACTATTTCTACCTGTAAAATTCTATTTTATATGTTTCTACTGAATAAAACATTAAATGTTTTATTACCAGAAAAATCTTAAATTTTTTTGTATTTTTACAGGGGATTGCTATCTAGATCCATTTTGCAAGCTCAGAGTGCCTCTCCAATTTTTACCCATGTTTATGCAGCTCTTGTGGCAATTATCAATTCAAAGTTTCCAAATATTGGTGAATTGATTCTCAAGAGATTGATACTAAACTTTCGCAAAGGATATCGCAGAAATGATAAGGTATGTAAAATGTGAAGAAGCAACGTGGTGAAACTTTTAACATGACTTTGTTATGTTAACCTTGTATCAAGTTTATTCAAATTACGTGTTTCAAAGGAACACAACCAAGATCTGTGCGTCATAACTTAACAATAGTACCTGAAATACAGTAGCATTAGAGCATCATGAAAGCTTGACATCCTGTTATGACCTTCTGACCTGGTACTCTGATAGTTTCTCTAATTGTGGGCAACTATCAGTGTCCTAAAATAGTCCATTTCATGACTCAGTTGATTGTGAGATACACAGATTGTAGCAAATAAGTTTTTTCTTCCATGCATTAAACTTTTGTATTTTATTTCTTTTGCAGCAACTCTGTCTAACATCTTCGAAGTTTGTTGCACACTTGATGAATCAGAATGTGGTATGTTATTTCATGTTACTACTCAATCCAAACACTCTATGGCTATTTCTTCAGTTTCAAGACAGCAGTAGCTTAAGTGAAGTTGCTTTTCCTGTTGTAATGGTTACTGAAAATCTGATTTCAGGTTTCCTTTTAATGTCTGCTCTAAGTTGTTAGGATCTTTTCAGAAAAGACATTGCTAATTTCCTATGCAGTTATTGCTTATCATAGCATTTGTACTCCAGAGCTTCCTCAGATTTCGTAAATACATTTGGGCTAGTATTCGGACACATCATGATGCTAAGCAAGCTTTATCTGAGGCTCTGTCCCAGAGATCTTAAAGCGTTCTCTTGCAATGCTGTCGTCTGACTGAAACATCTGTGTACGCAGAACTAGACTCATTTGCATCTAAATAAAATTTGTATCCAACGCTATGCCACTCTTCTATGTTAGAAATCAGGATAGTTCAATTTAAATAATGCCAGGAAGCAGTGTTTCAGGAACATATTGGGAATATACAGCATCTTGGTAAAGAGGAAACTAATCCACGGTGTGCTGTTTGCTTATATGCATTGTCTTGGAATACCTGACTTCATTATAGACACAATGCACTTAAAACTTTCTGTAATATAATGCTGTTTTATTTGCTGCTTGGAAGTGCGTTCTGTTTTTTTTTTCTTAATGGCAGAATGTTTTTCATTGCTTGCTTGTTCATCTCAATAACCACATTCACTACAAAGTTGGTGTAAATACAGGTGATAAAATAGTATTTGAAATTTTGAGCTCCTCGTAATTAGCTTTGTCCTACTACAGTTGCCTTGTTTGCGTGATTAAGCAAGAGTGTTGTAGCATCCTCAAAGGCTGGACTGCTCTGTCAAGTAAATCACTGTAATAGTAATGTAACATTGTACATTCTAATTCTTTACTGATATTCTTTCCATAGGCTCATGAGGTTTTATGTTTGGAAATGCTCACTTTGCTTCTTGAAAGGCCTACTGATGACAGTATTGAAGTAGCAATTGGATTTATTAAAGAGAGTGGGCTCAAATTAACAGAAGTTTCTCCTAGAGGTATTAATGGTAAGTATAATTAGCCAGAAAATTTTATCTTTTTGGTGTTTGTATTACTAAATCTATATTTATATATATTTCTATCTTTTTCCAAAGCAATCTTTGACCGTCTTCGACACATTCTGCATGAATCTAAAATTGATATGCGGGTTCAGTATATGATAGAAGTCATGTTTGCTGTAAGGAAGGATGGCTTCAAGGATCATCCAATCATTCCGGAAGGATTAGATCTAGTGGAAGAGGAGGATCAGTTTACTCATATGTTGCCATTAGAAGATGACTACAACCCAGAGGATGTTCTTAGTAAGTTAGAAATGGGAAATAATTCTGTGACTTCATTCCTCATGAAAACAAATTTAAGATTCATTGTTTTCTTAATTTTGTATTTTAAATAAGATTCTCTTTTGTTCTAAAGATGTTTTCAAGATGGATCCAAACTTCATGGAAAATGAGGAGAAATACAAGACGCTGAAGAAAGGTAGGGAGGTTTGTGTATACATATTATCTATATATTTACACATTATTTACAGGGGATTTACTTATCCACCTGTTGTTACTAACCTGTATTATATAGCAGTTGGTGACAATTGTGTTCTGGATAATTGTCTTTCAGTTCATCATGAACCTTTCCTATGTATTCCTCCTGTTTTCTTCAGTGTTGTTTCTGCAGCTACATTTTCATTTGATTATGACATACCTATTTTTTTGGCTCTGCTACATTCTCCACAGGAGAGACCCTTTTACTCTTGGATGTTGGATCAAGTTGTTTAGGTTTTTTTATGTTTAATGAAGCTATTGTGATCTGTATTCCTTTAATCTGGGGTACTGCTCTTTCAGAAATTCTTGATGAAGGTGACAGTGAATCTGAAGCAGATCAAGAGGCTGGAAGTAGTGAGGAAGATGAAGAAGATGAAGAGGAAGATGAAAATGGTATGTGTATGACTGGGACCTCACTAATCATTGACTGTAAATAGAACAGGAAGGAAAGGCTTAACTTGTAACGAATTTTGCGAAATGAAGAATGTTCAAATGTGAAGGAATGTTTTCTTCTTGAATTATTCTCAGATCTAAGTGTTTACTAGCAAATAGTGAAATAGTAATGGTCTAAAAGGAAGCATTCAGCATGGGCAGAAAGTGAAAAGCAACTTGGCCTCATGATTCTTAACCATACCTGTTTCGTGCAATAAAAGCCTTGCAAACGTAAGACACTGAAAATAATGAACATAAGAATATTTCTTTAAAAGCTGACGAAGATAAAGATACACTTTATGGACACTTTTTAATGCTCTACTATATTTTAAAGTCACTTTCAAAATCATAATGATTTATCATCAAAAATATGATAATGGGCTTTCATACAACTGGTTTTACACACTCTCTATATCACATTTCTTAGTTCAGTTCAGTCCCCTTTCTTGATCTTTAATGTAAGCAGTCTGTGTTTACACATTTGATATCCAGGAAAAAAGTGATGGGTAAACATAGTAGAAGTATTTGTGAAGACTGTGAGTAATTGAAAAGCCAGCCAATGGCCAAAGCCTTGTTCTTGTAGAATACCAGGAGTGGTTTTCCTCACCAGCTTGCTGGAGTATTTCATAGAAGAGCAGAACTTCAAGGCTGATGAAAAGTATGAGAACTCATGTAACTTTTCATCATTTATGCTCTGCCCAAACTTTAAGAACGTAGGAGTAGTGAATACTTTACAAATTAAAGTATTCCCCAGAAAGGTTGTCGTTTGGAATGGATTTTTGTACACTTGTTCCAGGACAAAATGGAACTTTGCTGAATGCTGTAATGTAGATTCTGTGTGTAACAGAAACAAAGAATTTCTTGTTAAAATCAGGGAGGCTACATAAAACATTGTGTAGTTAAATTATGTAGAAAATACCTTGCTAATAATGTAGGCAAGAAGTGTTACATTTGCATTTTGCAGGCTAAGTCCATGGTTGGATTTGATCCCAAGGGTCTTTTCCAACATGAATGATACTGTGATTCTGTGTCATGTGAAAAACCTTTAAATGGGGAGTTACTGTCTTAAAGCTCTATATCTTTTTGCTCTTTACAAAACCATGTTTTTCTTTCCCAGGTCAAAAAGTTACTGTCCATGACAAAACAGAAATTAACCTGGTCTCCTTCCGTCGTACAATTTATCTTGCTATTCAGTCAAGGTAAATATAATTTGTGCTCCTGGAAGTGTAGTGCTTTTGAAATGGGTGAACTAGAATTCCCTTTCTTCTTGAACTATTTTATGTTTTTTTAGTATGCACTTTAAAAGGGCGGGGGGGAAAACCTGACCTAATTATATAAAGAACACTGTTTTGACAAATAAATACCCACATTCTCATTTAAGTAAAATCTGTTTGTTTCAAAACATTTGAGTAATGCACTGGGTCTTCTTTATGAGCACTACTGTAATCAGGGTTTTCTGACTGAATAAAAGTCAGTGATTTTCAGGTTATACAACATCTTGAGAATTTCTGAAAAAAAGTGGGACACACAAAATAGCGATTCTGTAGAGTTTCTCCACTTCTGAGAGTAAAGAGTTCTGCAGCATGGTGCTTCCTAAGTCTGTTGCCACCTGCATTGCTTGGACATTAAATATACATATACCGACCCTAAAGTTTACTGTGTTTCTATTCATCTTGAGAAAGAAATCCCCCATGTGCATGGCACAGATAATCAAAACATTGTATATAGATGTGTAACTCCTGTTTTGCCTGGGTGAAAGGAGAGAGAAATCTGTTGCGTGCCACTCAATTCCGTCATTAAAGGTAGACATGGGCCACAATGTTCTGCAGGTCTGAACCTGCATGAGGAATGAAATAATGTAGTTGTGATATTGATCATGAGATATATGAGTTAATACTATACTGAGGTGTGTGAAGGGCTGTTATATTTCTCAAAGCTACTGTTCAATGCTTTCCTGCCATATTTAAACTTATTAATCTTCTACTTTGTTGAGGGGGTGGGGTGAGGGGGGCAGCTACTTACTGGTAGCTAATGGTTTTCAGCATGCAAGAACAGGAGTGCAAAGAGGACAGTGTGCTATATACTGGTTGTGGAGCTTAGGTACAGTGCTTGGATTTCAGTGTTTTGCAGGATGTGTAAAATGAGTTCAACCCACAACAACAAACAAATCTCAACAAAACCAAACAGCTTTCTGAATGTTAGTAAGATACTTTATTTCAAAACTGTCAAAGTTTCACCACCAACAGTGTAATTCAGAAATGGTTTTTGTGTAGCCTGTATTGCATAGATAAAGAGAAGTATTTTTTCTATCATTGCAGCTTAGACTTTGAAGAATGTGCACACAAATTGCTGAAGATGGACTTTCCCGAAAGTCAAACTGTAAGCCTTGCTTTTTATTCTTTTCTTTATTAAGAAATAGTACTACGGTAGTATCTAGAATCCTTACTCTTGGCCTGGGACCTAGCAAGCAGATGGCAGTGATTTCTTACAGCTGTTCTTTAAAATGAGTCTTAGAACTTTTAGAGCAAATAAGCTGACACATAGTTCATAAGACATTTAGCTTATGCAATTGCTTCTTTCTGTCAAGCAGCTCAAATGTTTGTTCATAGTGTGCTTGAAGTGTTCATTGGACTTGTTGAAACACTTATCCTCTGACAAAAGTACTGTAGCCTGGCAGTCTTTCTTAGAACTCAGTGTCCGAAAGAGCTGGGAGTTGAAGATCATGTTTGCAGACAGCTGTGGACTTTATCAGTGGGACTTGAAATTTAGCATATCGCTAAAAGAATGTGTTGTTTCACAGTCTTCCTTGAATAACAGCATATTGAAATAAAGCGCTTCTGTGATTGCTTTGGTGTAATCTTGGAGATCATCAGACAAAATCTGTTTTCAGACAGTGTGTGTAAGATCAATACAACTGGTATGTTTTCATATGAAAGAAACTGTTCTTCAGTTATGTAGTAACTTGTACTTACACTAGATCCTAATAGAATGTAAATATCTAATGATATAAACAGTTTTTAAGTCAGCTGTAAGCTATCATCATGAGACTTGCATTTGAGAGGGCTGTTAACTTTCTCAGGGCTTCAATTATTGCTACTGTTTTACTTGAAGCAATGTGTGTAGAGGTAACGTTATTAGTTACAATAGTAACTACTAAGTGGAGGTGTGGGCTACAGTTAGGTGTTTGATTACTAGATTAAACCAAGTTTTCAGAAATTGGCTTGCCTGTTAATATTTTAGTTTTTCTGTTTCCTTACTAAGGAATTTACATGGAAGAAAATTAAGAATTCAAATTATCATTGTGTATTTTCTTATAAAATTCTTTATTATCTGCATGAAATGCAATACTAAGTGCGTGTAGGATTATGATTCTTGGTGAAGCATAACCTGAAGAATTCTAAAGAATTCTAATCAGTTCAGCTCTAAAGAAATAAAAGAACAATCTACATTGTACAGTGGAGTTACAACTTGTGTAACTGCTTGTTAAGTAGCTGCTCAGAGAACTATTCAACTGTTGGTATTTATTACCATTGCAGTCTGTCAACTACTAACTATTCTGTAGATGAGATCTACTCAGAAAAAATAAATTTAATGGAGGAGAAAAAAATAACAAACAAACAAAACAACCTGTAAATCACCTTTTAGGTGTGTAAAAAAGGCAGGTTTTCTTTTACCTCTTTATTTGTTGTTTTTGAGACTTGACTTAATAGTTGCTACCAGGTTATTTTCCGTTGCTTTCTGTGAATCCTTTGCTTGCTGCAAATAATCAGACAAACAGATGAATTCAGGGTGTTACTTTTCGTATACTTTATAGGGTGCTAATTTACTGAATATAAATATTTTCTTTTTATATTACATAATATTGTGAAGTGCTTTATTTCTGTCTCAGGCTTGAGAAACTTTTTCCCCCATCAATCACATATTAATGTTAATGAATACAATGATAAGCATGCAAATGTTTTTTGTTTTGGTTTGGGGTTTTTTTGCTGTCCTACAAACACAGTTGTTACTCTTCATTTTGTAGGAAAGCTCTCAGTAGCTCCCAGGTGTAGTTTTGTGACATGAGAAAGTATGGATAAATTGAATATATATGGAACTTTTGGGACTCAATTCAGTACAATGCTAACTAATTTAGAGTACAGTATCTTTGTGACCAGCAGCACTGTAATCTTGGAAATGTTTTCACTGAATTTCATGTCATTTTAGAGACCATGTGATTGGAGGAAGCAAAATATATTCTCACCAGCTGTCTAGACAATATTAATTTGTTCCATTAACATCTGATTTCCTTTCCTATCAACAGATCCTTTCCTATCAATTTGTGCTTTGGAAAATATGTGAAATTCACTCAGCATCACAGTTTTTCATATTAAAATTCATAGTGTTCTTTTAAAATTAGAACACAGAAATGAGTAAGAATTTATGTATTTAATTATTACAGTTTATGGTACTTAGTTTATTTTGGTTAGCACACCACCCAGTTAAAAAAAGAATAATTTGAGGTGATGTAGTTATGATTCAGCTGTAATTGAAAACAGTGTTTTTAAAATAAATGCAGCAGTTATTTTTGGCACTTTGTGTGTGTGCAAGTATGTATCTATCTAAAGAGATAAAAATAAATTAGTATCAACCTATGATTCAATACTACTTGTAGGA
This sequence comes from Pedionomus torquatus, assembly GCA_013398155.1. Classification (NCBI taxonomy): domain Eukaryota; kingdom Metazoa; phylum Chordata; class Aves; order Charadriiformes; family Pedionomidae; genus Pedionomus; species Pedionomus torquatus. Next base: position 428,719 of record VZRU01011950.1, on the reverse strand, counting down.
ATTGATGTAATTCAAGGTTCAAAACTACACCTTTTATCTTGAAGCATCTTCTTTGTGTTGATTTATATTTTTTCCCTAATGATCATCATTACTTTTCACTTCACCTTAATCAAGTATGTGAGAGCTTGGACTTGCTCATTGTATACAGTTACAGCTCCTAAAAAAACAATGAGGTTTCCTGATTAGTGTGAGATCAGAGTGAGCAACCAGACACAGACAACAAAATTATTCAGGTTATTTATGGGGTTCAAGTCTATCCACGTGGATGATAAATTGAATGCACTCAGCAGGAATTTCTGGTTGAATTAACTGCTAGTTTCTAAATACAGAAAAAAGTTTTTTATTCTTTCAAGTTAATATCTTTTGATTGAAGCCTTTAGTGAATTGATTCCCACTGTCTTCATTATCAAAAACCTCGACAGGATTATTTTTGTTTGCCATAAACCACTTTTTTGGTGGGTTCTGTTTTACTGAAAGCTTCAGTCACCTATGTTGCAGAATGATGTGTCTTTATAATTTATTTCTGCCTTATTATTTAAAGCTCTAACCAGTTTTTGAGACATTCCTGAAATGTTTACTAAACTTCTGGGTGAATCCTTAAAGCTTGTTTATGCTTGTGAGAAGATTGCAATTTAGATCAAGTGTAGGAGAGGTAATATTGTTATGTTTGGCTGTTTCTTACAGTGGAGATTGTATAGGTAAGACCTCGTTCTCTGTGCTGGCTGAATGGAATTTATCATAAAAAGCAGGTATTGGAATGTTTGAAGTATCGCTTAATGCAGTTTCCTTTCCTTAAAAATCATGTGAAACTTAAAATTCTTGTTGCAAAATTTTTGCTCAGAAGAAGTCTTAACTTTAGAGTAACTTTGTTTTCCTTCTAGAAGGCTTTTATTAATAAAATCCACTTTCTTTAATTTTGTCTTTAGGCTATTTTCCACAGGCTTTGAGTAGTGAATTGTCAATTAAATACTATCTGAAAGCTTACAAAAATACTCAAAACCTAAAGACAGACATGATTGACAATTTTGAGATTAAAATACTATCAATGGCTTTCTTGCAGGTTAATTGCTCCAAAAATCTTTATTACAGAGACTTGTGTGTGATTTAGCAGGGCTAAATTCAGGAATATATTTAGCAGTTTTTATCAGTGGTTGAATTATCAGATTGTGTCACGTTAACTGCTGTGCAGCACAAGCGTTTGAATGCTTAATACCAGTAATGGATCTGTCACACAGCTCTGGCTTGCAGAAAGAGGATTAAAGTTCAAATGGATCATCCCTGGAGTAGGACAACATAATACTGCTTTTTGGCATTGCGGTTTAGTATTGGGTGCTGAGGGGGATGTCAGCAGTCTATTTCCTAATGTTGTGTCCTTACTTGAAATGAATACACTTTTCTTTTCTTGTTGCTGTGAACTGAAGTGCTGCTTTTCCAGAAGTGAATGATGCTATTAAACAGAAACATCCAGTTAATTTTTAGTTTCCAGCTTCATAGTCGTCTTCCTGAAAATACACCTTTATTTTCTCATCCTCTGTTTTCCCACACACCATTTTTTGGGGTGCAAAGTTTGCCTACTACAGTATCCTGTTCTTTCTCTTGAAAACACCTTTTCACAGCTTTCTTTTCCAGGTTCACAAGCTCAGTTCTCATTTCCAGCTTTCTTGTTTTTCTTTTTTTCCTTGACTATTTTTTAATTGATTGTTTTGCTCCAGGATTCTGAAAACATACCAGCTTCTTGTACCTGGACCTTACCTTTAAACTGTCTTCCTGATCACACTTGCTTTTCCCTCTTCTAGATTACTCTGTGTTCAATGTTGTCTTCTGCATCAAAGGGCCCTTCCTTAGTCATTAGAATTTAACTCTTCTAAAATGTACCATTTTCATTTGTATTTCATTGATCTCTGATAGACGTAAGCAGCATGCTTTCTTGTTTCTGTGTCTTCTTTTTGTAACCTTTCAGGTTTCTTCTCTGTTTATGCTTTTTTGGCACGTCATACTTACCTAAATGAGCAAAAGTGTTACTCCTCTGCGGTTTTACACTTCCTGTTTAATATAAATGTCCAGAAGCCATTTCAAACCTTTTTTTGTCAAAAATTTTCTTCCTGATCTCTTTTCATAGTGTCTTCCATATTGCAGATTTTCAGGATGTCCCTGTGTGTGACATTTTGTAGGTCTTCCTTCGTTCTACCACTGTGTTTCTTAAAAAAGAAGAAGAAAAAAAAAAAAAAAACCACAAAAAAAAACCCATCTTGTAATTTTTCTCAATGTTTATTGTTCTGAGAACTTTTCCTAATTCTGGTACTAAAAGCCTGTTCAAGGTAATTTTGCTTTTCCTGTTACTCTGTTTCTTATGACCTGAGCAGATCAAATGGTATCACTGTCTGTCTGATTCTCACCCACCCCTTGTTTCTGACCACTTTCCTGAATTCTGTGCAGGTATGAAAACCTTCCAAATCTTCCTTTTTTATTATCTGTTGTGCTGACATCCATTCTGCTGGAGGAGTAGGTTCCAGGTAGCCTCTTGCTAAAGTAGCAGTCCTCCCTTTATTTCACACCTGTGAGTGTTGTTACTGTTGCTTAGATGGGAAGACAGTTGGTTGCATCTCCTGTGCATTGGGACCATCTTGTTCCCCTGTATTCTTCTGTGTAGATTCTTAAGCTTTAACAAAGGGGTTTATTGCTTTTTGGTGTTGTTTTTGTTGATTTGACTCACTTTGGTATCTTCTGCATTGGGCAGTATTTAAGTATGCCAGATACTCATAATTTCATTCTCTTGTGTTTATTTCTGAGCTTCTTTTTTTTTTAAGGAAAAAAATAAATTCAGATAGTTGAAATTCTTTCTTTAGCAGTAAATGTGATAGGAAGAAACTTGCTTTTCTTGGCAACTGAAGCCTGCAGATCAAAAGTTGAAAATCTTTGTTGTAGTCTGTACTTCAGTCTGTGAGAAGCTGTTCTAAACATGCCTTACAGTTGCTTCTTTGGCATATGTTCAGTCTTGGCAGAGCACACTATTTCTTTTTTAAAAAAAAAAAATGAAAAAAAAATTCAGTTATTATCTCTGTTAGAGCTGTATTAATCCCATGCATTACTAAAGAAGAAAATTTAAATAAATTGAAACTGTAGATAGAGGGGTATGGTATTACTAGTGGTTTGGGTTTCTGAACTGTCAGGAAAGCAAGCAAACAAACAAGCCCTACTAAAATGTCAGAAGTGGGCTTTTTACTTTGTGCTTTCACATAATAGATTTTTGTTGCCTCTGTTCCTGTGGAAGTAAATTTCTGGTGTTTTTAGTTGAAAGAAACAATTGAGGATCCTCACAGTAATACAGATCTAGACAGGAGCGACAAGTACTTAGCTAGAGAATTGACCCTTTAGAAAAGCATGTATGAGAAATATAGATTTTGTTTGTTTTTGAAAGGTAACACTGCCTAAGAATAATTAATTTTAAAAGGTTCTTAGCATCAGTCAAAGTGAGAGCAGAAAGGGAAACATCTTACCTTGTTGCCCAGTTTCCCTTAAGTGAGGGGCAGCAGGGATGACCAACTCAAAAAACAACCAACCACACGTTGTTCTTGCTCTTTGAACGTATTCCTAAACTAGATTGGCTTTTAGATTTCCATTCCTTTTTTTTTTTGTTGTTTTGAAAATAAATTTGTATACAGCAATGCTTGGGCCTTTGCTATGTTAAATTCAGACTCTCTTCTGTAAGAGTATCTGACCTTCAGTGCAGTTATCCCATAAAAAAGTAAGGATTCACAGGATATTATTATTTTTTAAAAACTTTAAAAGAAAAAAGTTATTGTAGGCACAGCCTTCTTGAAAAAATTATGCATGCATTTAACACATTTTCATTTTTACAGGATGGTGTCACACTTGCTCAGAGCAGTCCTAGTTGGAGGGGTGGGGGTGTCAGTGTCACTCCTGTGCTATTTATGCATTGAGTCTTGAAGATAACAGAAGTATCTAGTTTGACTTGACGTTCAGTGAGAATGTAGTCCAGGAATCTGGTGTAGAGTGGTATGGTCTAAAGCTGATAATTATGTTCTGATCAAGCTGATTTCTTAGATTAATTGGTTTCCTTTGTTATTATAGGGTGTTGCAATTGGTAGGTTGACAGCTGCACTGTGATTAGTTCACAGATTTGCTACTGCCTTTGAAAGATGAGCATTGTCAAGTAGATTTCCTGTATTTTGAAGCAGGACTTTTTGTGGGCCTGAGATGATGAATCAATATGAATCTTTACAATTAATTAAAAAAAAAAAAAAGGACACAGCTGTAACTCTGACATTGAAGTTAAAAGTATGTTTTATTGGAGTTCTGTTAATACATAAACTTTCTGTATTTCCCTGCTTCTTTTGTTGTTGCTAATGTCTGGAAGTATAAGTCTAATGACATGGATACCTTTACTTTTCTGAACCTTATATTATTTTAGCCTGGACTACCATAGCATTTAGTTCATGGTTTTCATTAAATTTAGTTGTACTTCTTTTTAGATACATTGCCTTAAATCTGTAAGTTCCATCAAATCATCATGATCTTATTCTAAAACTACTTACCTAATCTATGACTGACTCAAGGCATTATCTTGGTTTTCACGTGTCTTAGTATGATAAATAACAGTAAAATAAGAATTTATTTTATATTACATAAATATAATATGTAATTAATGTATAACTTAGTAATTTCAGAATTCCTTTAAATATTGACAGCTGTTTTAATATATTTCAAAGCTTTTGAGAGAAGCTGGCCCTCAGCCCTACTTTCTCTGTGTTGAAAAGGGACTGTGTGTGCTTATGACTGTTTCTTAGACTATGGTGCAGCAACTAATCCCTACATACAGAGCATAGTTTCTTAAACTGTGTGTCTGTCTCTTTCTGATCTGTATGATCCTGGGTATGCTTTTGACAGTCCATTAAGTAGCAGGGTGTTTATCCAGTATGGAAGATACATAGCTTAGATTATATAGCTTGTGAATTACATCTTTAAAATTGAAATAATGTATTTGATACAAGTGATGTGTAGATCATAAATTGAAAAGCAATCTGAGGTCGGCTCCTCAGGAGTCTTCAAACATCTTAACAAAAGAAAGAAATTACTGGTTTTATCAGTAGCCTTGAGTTTGAGGTGGGTGCACACTCCCACTAGAAATACGACTGATACTTTTCAAGTAAGTATTGATTTGTGTACTGTTCATATTATGATACTGCCTGGCCATTTTACACTGATCAAAGTTTTTACAAATTACATAGTGCTTTGGACCTGTTTTTCACACTTGTAGGAGCCTACAGAAGACTACAACATCAGAAAAAAAAAACTACTTTTGAACACTATATAGTTATGATATAAAATTTTGATAGAACTAGTCTTGCTACTTTAGTGGCTTTGATTTGTGTACTGTAGTGCCATTGCCATCAGTGTAATCCCTGAAGATACAGAAACATGAGGAAATGCACGTAGGTGCAGAATCTGGATATGGAGGTAAAATTTGGAAAGACCCAGTAGTGGAACCGGTTTACCCACTTTAATTCTGTCTGTTTAACAATGTAGGTTACAATCTTAGATTGGAAAACAATTTCTAAGTAGTTTGGTAGGTATAAATGAACCTACTTGGTTTAGCTTTGGCTTACCTGAAGTACTTTTTTTTTTGATGACTTGAAGGATGAAATAGGGGTTACTCTTAATAGGCTTGTGGGTCACACACTAAGGGGCTGAGCTTTAATGGGAGAAATCATGTAAATATACAGATGGATTATTCAAAATATCACTTGAAGTAATTAGTAATGGATTAAATTAGTAAAGAGGATTAAACCGTACTTATATGGGTTGCGTTTCTAGAAGCACAATTTAAGATTTTTAAAGTACTTCTTTAAATACCTGATATTTATTAGGCGAGATTATTTGCTCATAACTTCTAACAAGTTTATATATCTCATTTCTTGCTGATCTTCTGAACTGGAAAATAAATTAGTCTTCAAATTTTATTTTATTTTTGTTTTGAAATTTTCAACTATCTTGGGTGATTTTGGGTGAAAATATGCTCCATGGCTTTATGAATGTGACAGTTGATATTTATGTTAAAATATTTCCAGTAAGCATAGGATAAAGTTTTCTATAATTGCATATATGACATTAAACATACTAATGAGGTAAAAATAGCCAGCTTCATGCAATGTGTAGATGTGGAACTTCAGGACATGCTTTAGTGACTGAGATTGTGAGGAGTTGTGTGTATGGTTGTACTTGATTCCAACCTTTCCAACCATGATGATTCTGTTCTGTAATTCTGTGTAATGGGAAGCTCATTGCCCTTTCTGCGTGTGTTGTAGTATATGTTGATGCCTTCAAAATGAAGGTATAGAAGGTGTACTGGCTTATGCTGTATTTGCGTGTTACTGATAACAAGTGTTAGTTAGAATTCTGACTAGACTTTGATCGTTCAAACCTGTATGTATGCACTTAACCTAAGGAGACGAAATTGCTCAGGTTGCTGCAGTGGCATCACTTAATTTTAAGTTTTGCATGTGTAGCCTTCAGGTGGAAGGGAAACAGATACTGTGGGGCTTTAATGTTTATTTCACCAGTCTTCTGTATGTGTGTTGCAGCCTTGTAGCAGCAAGATTAAAGATACGTCTGTCTTTATATCCAGGTAATGATTCCTGTGTACAGGTCTGATTTGTACAAGATTTCTGATAAACATATTCAGCTTTAAGCATACATTGCCCTAAATGTAAGACAAGCTGAGGTAAAAAATATTAAATAAGGGACAGTGAAAGCTGACAAAGACCGTTAGCTGACCAAATACAGGACAAACCTGGCGACACTATAGTAGCTGTCACCTGCTACTGAAACACCTTCCATGGCTTTGCCAGCCTTGGCTCTAAGTGGTAATTCAACAAATGAAGAAGATAAAGAGGAAAAATGCTAGGAAAAAACAGGCTCATGTGGCAGTTACACACATTAAAATATGCAGCAGTGGAGAGAGCTTAAAGGTAGTAAGTGGAAGTAAAATAAACTTCTGCTGAGAAGAAAAAGGGAAAATATAGCGTAAAAGCAGTGCAAATGTATAAAATGCAAGGCACTAACTTGGCGTAATTCCAATTTCACATCATTCTAAACCAACCTATGTCCTTTACTAGGTTTGCTTCTAACAAATCAATCCCTTTAGTTCCTTGTATGATTGTTGAAACCAAGTGCTGGGATAGATAATTCTGTATTTTAAGAAGATACGCTTACAGGGTGTGGATGTCTCATGATTCCTCCAGCTTGTGTATGCAATGGTTGGAACAGGGCTGTGTGGCTGGCAAGGGAGGGGAGCTGGAAATGACATCACTTCCAGCTTAGGGAGTGGTGAGCGAGACCTCATCTTGGAGGCAAGTTGTGGGGCAGCTCTGAAACTGCAGACTTAGCTGAATGCAAGTGTTAAAGAAAATAAATATGAAAAAATGGGGAAGAAAAGCAGTAGTAACTGTGAAAAGGAACCCATGATCAGAAGGGAGTGAGAATGCTGAGTTGCTTTAGCTCTTCTTTTTGCAGTGAACATAGCCTTTGTGTGAAGCTGAGAGAATATAGAGTGGGCAGGGTGTGCTTGTTTTTTCTTAAAAATGGTAAAGCTGGGAGGGGAAAGTGAGTCCGATTTTTCTGTTGTTTACCAGTTAACATCTTTAAATACAACATGATACTTGCCTGGCTAGGTTGATCTGTCTAAACCATTATGCTGTTTGGGTAAGAGCTAGTAGGATGTTGGAGGGAACTGTAAGACAATCAATGTATTTAGAGAGAACTTTCTCTTTAGCTTCTTTCATAGCCATTTCGGAAAGTACAGGTTTTTTTCCCTGTGATAATGAATTGAAGATCTTTACAAAAGGTCACTCACCATCTGCATGAAATGTCAGATATTTTTAAAGTATTTTACTTCATGATTGGATAGCTATACATACTTCCTTAGCTAAGCTGAATAGTCACTTCTTGAACATTATACGAAAACTTTTGAAGAACACAGTATATAAATTGCCTGTAAAATTAGGAAACAGATTCATTGTGTTCTTTAAAGCAAGTGATAGACTAAAAATAACAGGCTTTTCCTGCCATAAGCATCACCAAAAGTTTATCATTATGAGCATAGAAATGAGTTAACTAACCTTTAAAGCCATAAATGAAACTAAATTGCTATGTGAACTTGTTGCATCTTTCAAAAAATAATTAAATCATTTTAAAGTTTGTTAATTTTTAATCTGGAAGACAGTTACTCTAGACCTAACCTCAAGTTGTTTTGATAACACTAGGAAGAATATCTGTGGGCAGATCTATTTTCTCTGTGTGATTATTCAAGATACCCTCCTAGAAATCATTGTAATATTTAATTAAAATGTTAAAATATTTAATTACTGTAAACCACAGGGGATACTAGTGGTGTAATTGCATTTAAGATGAGGAAGAAAAGAAATTAGTTTTTCAAGTCTTGCTGACTTTATTAGCAGTGGCATCAGCACTTTACCCTTTTTATTGTTTAAAAACTGATTAACTGCAGCATTACTGTAAAACAGGATAATAAAAAAAGTTAATATGCATTTTAATACATCACAGAAGCACAGTGCGACAGTGCTGAAAGGGATGTCTTTAAACGTATCTGTAAGGTTGTTTTATACGTTACTGCCTCAATATTTGGAGGTTGGGTTTTTTTTCTTCAGCTTGGTTGGCTTTTTATTTGTTTTGAGGTTTTGTGATGAACAAAAGGTCTCTTTTTGGAATACGCACTTGGAAGAATGACTTAAGTGGGAGAATATAAAATCTGGTCTGTGTTACAGTGAACTGGTGTAAGACATAAAGAGGACAAAATGGTTGAAATTGTCCAGTGTTTTTTTAATGGGAGTGTTATTAATAGTTTAAAGGGAAATTAACCTAATAATGAAAGATACATGGCTGACAGCTGAAAACCTATTTGGGAATGTCATAAAGTGGTTTATGCTATGGAGTTGGTTTTATGAGAAAATAAAATAATAATAAAAAAGTAAATGGGGAAAAATTGCAGTCCTAAGTGCCATGTATTTCATGGCTCTTAATTTATATAAAAGTGTTTGCTTCATTTGTCTTAATGTTTCAAAACGAACTCTAAACTAGTTTAGAACTATATTACAATCTTTAATATATGTAGTAGATCAGAGAAATAAGCTTATTTTTAAACTTGTGTATGCTTACTTGCCTGGATCACTGCTCTTAGCTGGTGGAGGGCTCTGGTCCTAGAGGCAAGGTACGAATTAGAATCTGTCACTGTTTCCTTCTGATTCCTGGTTTGGTATGTGTGAAAGAATTGGTGGTGGTAGCTTCCAGAAGGTGATTTGGTAATGATCTTGGGGTAGTGGTATTGGGGAACAGGGAGAAAGGGAGCCAGACAACCTGTATTCCAAAAGAACTGGGTTTAACTGTTCTGGATAGCTGGTATCAATGGAAGGAGAGCAGCTTCTGGTGGACTGCTGTAGTTGGTGCTTAGGTCAATGTCCACTGTGGAGAAAGAAAGATAAAAATGGAAGGCAGGCTGTCAGTGTTGGGGGGTGCACAAATGTTTTGGGAGGCTAATCAAGCTAGGTTGCTTCTGCTCCTTCCTAGTCAAGAGAGTGAGATGCTTTTATGAAGTGTGATTCACAACATGAACCTAAACCAGCTTTTTTGAAAAGTACCACGTGCTTTCTAGATTACAGGAAGTCTGGGCAGATGAACCCCCAAGGCTGAGTTTAATCTTTCTGAACATTACCCTCAGGCATTTCTGGTGAAGCAGTTGTAGTGTAACATTGTGTATGGTAAGCAGTGCTTGTGGTGAACATTATGGCTGAATAACTAAAGATATTAGTATATATCAAAATCTACAGATATTTCTGATTTTAGAAATAGGCTGCTAAGCATGTGCATTTTAATTGAATTTCCAAAAGGCTTGTTTGTGTACTATTTTGATATTTGGAAGTTGCAAAGAATCTTCGTTTTCTGTAAATGCAGAGATTGGTGCTACTTAAAAAAAAAATCAAAATTGAAACCAAAAAGTAAACCAAACAACAAACAAAACAAAAACATCTAAAAAGCTCTCAGTTTTTCCTTTTTATCTGATACCTCCTTTTTTGCATTGTGGTAAAGTCAATTTGTAAGTTAGTTTTGCCCCCTTTTTTTTTTTTTTTGGTGAGGAGAACAGTTTGTTAACTCATAAATTTTAACTTCAGCAGAAGAAGGAATTTGTGTGGCAAAAGTTCATATTCATGCCACAGAATTTCTTAAAATATGAGAAATCCAGAAAATGACTGGTGTTGCCTGTGATGTTCTATGTAAAGGCTATTGTTTCCAAAGCTTGCATCTATGTAAGGTTTTCCTAGGTATTTCGGCACTTAGTAGTGATGTGGTTTTGCTGCTACAGTGAATTTACCTAGAGATTTATTTTTTCTCAAACCAGAAAGAACTCTGCAATATGATACTTGACTGCTGTGCTCAGCAAAGAACATACGAGAAATTCTTTGGGTTACTGGCAGGGGTGAGTTCTGTTTTCAGATTTTTCACACTTTACTGTAGACAACTTCATTGGTTAACTCTATTTTTTGTATGTTAAATTTAAATTTTAATGGATAAATAAAACTAATAGTCATTTTATCATTCTGAAAATGGTTATATTATTTGATTGGTTGTATTAGTTGATTGAACTGACATTTTGGTTGTAATAAATGTAGTGCATGCAGCATGAGAGACTTAGTTTTATATTGTTGCTTTTTTTGACGCCTCCTGTTCATACTACGGTAGAACAGTAAATCAGTAGCAAATGAATGGCACTATGAAGAGATAAAAGAAATAAGAGTTACCAGAAAATACTCTTTTTACAGTGCTAAAGATTAATTTTGGAGACTCCTGTTTTCTACCACTTCACTCAAAGATGTTTAATAGGTTTTATGTAGAGCACAAGACTGAATACTTACTGTCCTGGGGTTGTGGGTAGGGGTTTTTTTGTTTGTTATGAGTAAACAACTAGCTCTTTGTGTGACTAATTGTTAATTTAGCTGCAGCTTTCTTAGTTTTCCCTATCTGTGATATTGACAGATCTGACTAGTTAAGATAAAATACTTGTCTTTCAAGGGAGCAAGTTAAAGTGAAAGGGAGTGATTTTTTATATTTTTTTTTCCATTTGTGTGTTTTATCCAGTATTTGAGGAAATACATCTGCTGATAATCAGTTACAAAGCACTAGCCATGTGAATCTATGTGTTCAATAGAATATGAATATTAATTTTCGTGGTTTTTTGGAATGCATTTGTCCAAGATGTCTTACCTCTGACTGTTCCCTGCTGCCTCTCTGATTTTAAATAGTCATTCAGTAATGCCATGAAAAAAAGTTTGTGATGGAGCTATGTCAGAAGAAATTACTGGATGTATGGAAGTAAAACAAATTGATAGATAATTTGCTGTATTTCAAAACTGATAATTACTAATTTGCAATGCAGATGAGTTTCTCATGCTGACAAACTGCTGAAAGCAATAAAATGTTACCCATTTGAGGGTATTTTCTTCTTCTTCTTCAAGTGTTATTTAAAAGGGAAATATTGCAATAAATATTTGCACTGCTAGGTCATTTACATGTAGGTTGTACCTCTAATATTTAATCTGGTTGTTTAAATTGTACAATGATTGTTTCAGCGTTTCTGTATGTTAAAAAAAGAATATATGGAATCCTTTGAAGCTATTTTCAAAGAACAGTATGATACCATTCATCGCTTGGAAACGAACAAACTGAGGAATGTTGCCAAGATGTTTGCTCATCTGCTTTACACAGATTCAATTCCATGGAGTGTAAGTTAAAAAGGCTATTGTCCTAGATTTTGTTTTCAATAATTACTATCTAATATTCAGAAATACTATCTGATACATTAGTTGCAGTATTTATTCTACAGTTTAGTACTACTTGTATTTGTAGCAGACTGGATTATTTTAAGTGTCTTCTCAGACACTGTTGAACAATTCCGTGTTGTTCTTTATCTTACTGTTGCCGGTGCATCACCATCACCCCTCCTCCGTTCTTAAATGGTTGTATTAAGCTGTTATTTTGTGCAGCTTGGTTGATTAAAATGTACCTTTTTCTTTTTTTAGGATTTTGAACTTTTAATCAGCAATTTTAGTATCAGAACAGTCTCTAAAAGCAAGCCTAAAGAAACCTTTTAAATGTACATTTATATATTATATTTGAGGTTTTATCTAACTGTAACAAACTTTAAAGTACCGTCATTTTCTGATTGAAGTGCCAAATAAAGGCAGTCTTGAATTTGGAAATATTTATTTCTTCTTTTTCAATGTTAATATTATTATCAAGGTAATGTTATATTATATCAAGGTAACTTTCTTTTCTCCTATTGTTTTAGTCTTGTTTCACAGTCTAGTCTAATTGACATTCTTCAGGCACACACAAGTCAGTCCGAGTATTTCACCTCTTTAGAACTTAAGTCTCAGATCTATAACTTCCCAGAAGTTTACACACCTATTTTTCTCTTGTGAAGTTTTCTTGGATAAAATAAATCCTTATAGAATTACTAGTGTAAATATAATCAGAAACTGCTCCCAGGTGGTATAAAAGAATGTTTGAGGAATAAAGTCTTGACTAGGAATTGTACAATTTATGTTCTTGGGGAGGGTGGGGGGAAATCAGTCTTTATTGGTCATTTCAGGAGGATACGGGTCTTTAAGATAAATAGAAAAAAACCTTAAATGTTTAAACAACAAACATCCTTTTAAATATTTTCAGGTCCTTGAGTGTGTAATACTGAGTGAAGAAACAACCACATCCTCCAGTAGAATTTTCGTCAAAATATTCTTTCAGGAACTCAGTGAATATATGGGACTTCCTAATCTAAATGCCAGATTAAAAGATGAGTAAGTTGAAATTTCGTTTTTAAAACTGTAAATTTAATTAGTTTATCTGAAAAATTCCAATTTTAAGTTCAAGTAAGACTGCAGTTCTGTACCTGCAGTACTTCAAGAAGTAAGATCATGCGTGGATTTAGTCATTACAAAGAGGCCCATTAGGCGGATTTAATGATCAATTTGGGTTCGTGTGTATGCATGACTATTTGCAAGATACATCTGTTTGTTTGTTTGTTTGTGTTTTTTGTTTTGTTTGTTTTTCTCCAGTGGTAGTTCAGCTTGTATAAGAATTTTCCAAGAGTGAGTAATTTAAACTTGCAACTATATTTAGTTTGATGGGATTTCAGCCTAAATACATAGATCTTTGACCTACTTGGTCAACAAGTATTACCCTTTCCTGTCACAAGCTACCGCGATTTCACAAGTCTTGTCAGGGCCTCACAAAATCAGTCTTTCTGTTGTCATAATGTGACAGTATATATGTAACTCTTCTGTGTGTGAAGAATCTTATAATTTCATAAAAGAGCAAGTTTTTAAATAGCATTTCAATCAGATACATCACAGATACAAACAATGGAAGTATTAAAAGAAATGCATAAAGAGAAAACTCTTACTGTCCAATAGAGATCCATACAGTTACCTTTTCAGTTAATGTCGATGAGAACTAGTGGTAAGCTAGCATGGTGTTTAACGTAGATGTTTGTTTTCGTCAGAACATTGCAGCCTTTCTTTGAGGGATTGTTGCCTCGGGATAACCCAAGAAACACTCGCTTTGCCATCAATTTCTTCACTTCCATTGGCCTTGGAGGACTAACGTGAGGAATAATTTCCTGATCTTATGTTTACTTTCATTATCTCCCCTCCCCTGCCAAAAAGAAATATTTAAAAAAAAAAAAATAATAATTTTTTTTTTTAATTAGGGATGAATTACGGGAGCATCTTAAAAATGCACCAAAGATGATAATGACACAGAAACAGGATGTTGAGTCAACGGATTCTTCTTCATCTTCAGAGACAGACTCTTCCTCAGATTCCGATTCTGACAGCAGCAGTAGTAGCTCAGAGTCATCCAGCAGCAGTGATTCGTCATCTAGCAGTGGCAGCAGCAGTGATTCAGGTACTAAAACACTGGTTAGAACTACTTACTTTTCTATTGTTTCTACACACCTATTTATGTCTATGTATACTTGTTGAGGAAAACCTAGCTATGGACAGTGTTAGTTTCTCTGCTTTAGAAAGCCATCCAGTTTTTTAAACTCACAAGTTCTAAAATATTAAGTGTTGCTCGTGGAAATGTATTTCTAAAACTTAGGAAAAAAAAGTTCCATTTTTAGAGACTTAAATATTTCAGGAATGTTGTTTCGTAGATTACTTTTTTACACAGTTGATACCTGTTGCACAGTACTACCGCTTCAGTTTGGTGTAGGGCAGAGAGATTAGAGTCATTCACTATTAAAATAATGTCTGTGGGATGCTTCCTGGTGAACTGTAGAGACTACAGCTCTTATTTGCTTGTCTTGATTGAGTGAGCTTGATACTTCTTTTGTCCTTCCCTGTATAAAATGTGCCCTTTCATGGGTCAAAAATGATATTGTTCAGTTCTAGCTGTGAATTACTCTCCTTCAAGTTTCCATTTCTAATTCCTCTTCGTCAGGAATAGTTTATGTGATGATATAGGGAAGGGTCTTGTCTATAGAGAAGTCTCCAAGGAGGAATTAGGTTTTGCTGACAACTTAGTATTTTGCAGTTTTATGCATTATAATTAGTGTTCGGCATCTTGTACCATCCTGCTGATGTAGAATCTTGTATTTGACATGAAATGTCTTAAACATTGCTTAGTCTGTAAAGTACATGCTAGTATGAGTTAGTGTGTGCAGTCTCCCCCGTTGTATATAATGTGTGCAGATGATAACACAGCATGACTTTCTATAGTACAGATGCTTGCTGATTCAAAGTTAATTTGATTTATTATGTGCCTTTGAAATGAAAATGTTGATTAAGAAAATAAAAGCAGTGTGAACTGTTCATGCTTGGACATGTAATTTTGTTCTCCATTGCAATCATACTGTACAAAGTCTGGTTTGTGTGTCATCACATTAATCGCATTAATGACGACAAAGCACTTGAGGAGGGCACAGTTAAACAGGGTCAGAGGAGGCGTTAGTTTAGCAAAGAGCCAGATGGCTTCTGCATAGACAGCTGCAGCTCTGCTGAGCTGCTTGATAGGAACCAGAGATGTAAGTCCTTAGTGACAAACCAACTGAATCTGCAGTCTGCTAGTATGAACACTTTATTTTTCTAAATTTAGGACCTTTCCTTTTACTACTTGTCCTTTCTCCATTCAGTAGTGCGTTCATTGAAACTAACTTGCATTCTGGTATCTTTGCAGCCTGGTGTCACTTTTTTTTTCCCCTTGATTTTTGTTTACTTAAATACAGTGGTCAGAACACTAATTGGAGGTAACTGTATTCTATAGTAGCTGGTATGATACCAAAGTTCATACAATGTGGTGAATTAGTGGTTAGTCTAAATGGATGTAACTTCAGTGTTTACTGATAAATAGTATAAAGAGCAAACAAGAAGAATAAGGCCTCTTCCACTGAGGTGAACGCTAGTGACAAAGCTGTCACTATTTCTTCTGAAAAAGAGCCAGCAGACCACTGTTATGTTGCTTCAGTGCCACTATCTCAAGCCATTTCAGCATGCCTCTGTTTCCTTGTAGGATTTTTGCCCATCTGCTGATTTTTAATCTCTGTTGACTGATAAGCTCTTCCAGGAAGTAACTGGAAAAATAAATTATTTTAAGAGACTGTATTGTCTGGGAAAGGTGATCTTTCTGAAAATTAACAAACAAGCGAAAAAGAGTGCTTTGATACATGACTTTACAGCCTATGCCTGATAATTTTGTACCAAGTCAACAAGAGGATGATGATGGGTAGACGTTCTCAAAAGTCAGACATTTCTTGGAGATAGTTAACAGCTAAAAGCTTTTCTGATGGATGCTCATGAGTGGCAGCTACACTTGTACAAATTTGAGTTGTTCCCTCTTAAGCAAATGACTGGATAAGGAGGCCAGGAAGCAAGATCGTGAAAGCTTTGTCAGTACATTGAATTTAAAATCTTTTCAAGAATGAAAGCATGTCTTACATAACCAAAAAATTCTTGGATCGACAGGCTTGCGGACTTTGTCAGATTCATATTTAGTGAATTACTCTATTTTAACACTGACATAACTGTTTGGTAACATCTTGTGTTTAAATGCAGGTTGGTTGGGGTTTTTTTATAAGTTGAAGTAGAGTTTTGTTTGTTTTTTTTTAAGCCACATCATGATCTTGACACCTATATAAGCATAAATGGAATCAAATGCGGAAGGCTATTCTCTAATTTTTCATTTGTATGCTCTTAAGGGTGAAGGGTGAAATGTTGTGACCTTCCTTTTTGTTAACATGTGGTTCTTGTGGTAATAACGGTGGAGTTACAGAGAAATATTGATGCTTAGAGGAAAAATGGAGAATAGTCTTGGGTTTAATAGTCAGTTCACACTTTTATGGAGAATTTCTTTTTATGTAAAGAGCCTGTAATGCAGACAGACATTTAAAAATGGTCAGGACGTGCTCAGTTAAAGAATGGGTGACTTTTTCCCCATTGCATGAGACACTCAGTTGAGAAGTGGGATGAGCAATAAAATCAAAGCTCAGTATTTTAAAACTTTCTCCAGGTACATACCCACCAAAGTCTTTTGACAAAAAGATAAGTGTCTAGAACTTTCTATGTAATTTAACAAGTGTAATAAAGAAAATGCAACTTCATTCCCATGATTTGTTATAATTTCAGATGTTCCTAAATCCAAAAGAAAGAGAATGCAAAAGAAAAATAGAGAATCTGATAAAGTTTCCAGGAAAAAACAAGAAAGGAAAAGAAAATCACTTGAAAAGAAAACGGGAAGAAGGCGAGAGGAAAGAAGTGATACTGAGAGCAAGTCAGAAAGAGATCACCGACATTTGAAAGAGTCATCAAGGAGAGATGATGTATCAAAATACCATCACAGAGATGAGTCCAATGGCAGAGACAGTTACCATAGTGGAAAGGATAGGAACCATGAAAGAAGTAAGGATGTAGAAAATAAACACAGTAATTCAAAACCAAAGAAAGCAGAGAGAAGAGTTTCTTTGTCTGATGATGAAAATTACAGATACTGGAGCAAAGATAATGGACATCGTGGTAAAAGAAAAGAAAGATCAAAATCCAGAGAGAGGGCCCATAATAATTCAAGTCCAAGAGAGGAGGAACAAGACGACCGATACAGAAATGGTTCAGAGAAACACCGAGAGAAGTACAGCCGTTATTCTGATCACTACAGAGAATCCAGAAAGAATGAGGACAGACGAAGGGAGAATTCCCCACACAGGCGAAAGTAATACTTAACCAGAGTTTGAAATAAATGTGCATTTCTGAGCTGTTAAAACTGTATTTTAAAATCTATTCCTGAACTTTCTTTAAAAAACATTTTGTACAAAGTGATTGATAGTTTGCATTTGTAAATTTTACCAGACTTTTTCAAATTTTCAGTACCACTTTTTTATAACTATTACATTGAGTTTTTGTGTTAAATTCTCCCTTTGGAAAGACGGAACTGTTTATTTTGTGAATAAAACTGTTAAGAGCTCTGCGAAATGGGTTGTTTTGTCACTTAGTTTCAAGTATTTGTAATTGTAACTTTATAGTCTATAAACATGGCTTGCTTGTTAATTGGAAGCCAGATACTGAGGCTAGGGTGATAAATGTTAAAATTTCAGATTACAAAGTAAATGTTACATGAGAAGGCTTTATAGGAAAAATGTCCAAATATCAGTATGAGCACTTCAGGCATTCTGTAGCTATTTATTCTTTCAGCTTTGTGAATATGACAACGAGTTTGATTAAAAATTTCAAATTTTCAGGAAATACTTCAGCTGATTTTTTTGATTTTTTTTTTCCCTCTAGGAGTTAAAAATTGGAAAAGTAATATTGCTGTTTTAAATGTCACATTTGAAAGTGTGTCAACTTGTTCTGTTACTTTTCACAATGTTTTTTTAATATTGTAACATCCTGAGCTAGTTACACTTGTGATCTTAGAGACAAGGGAAAAAAAGTTGTTGTTTTTTTCCTCAACTATAAATTTGATTTTAAAGTCATAGACTTCAACTCTAACCTTACAAAGGATGTGTTTAAGGAACATCTTTCGCAGTATAAAAAGGAAAAAAAAATCTGAAATAAGAGGTATTTAAACTCTTTTTAGATGTTTTGAACTACATAGCTTGAAGTGCTCAAGTTTATTGGAAGCAAAGCTTACCAAAAAAGAAAAAAATATCTGTTGCTGCAGTAGTTAATAATGTGAAATTGTTCTCCCTGGAGTAATCTGGAGCAATGGCCTCAATGCTCATTGTATGAGTAATAAAATCATCTGGTTAAGACTAAATCTCATTAGGGACTAAGGAAAATATTGAAACTTGGCATGAAATAGGAAGTAGTGTGGACATGGTCATTAGGAAACACAGGTGAGAGTTGTATATTATGCCTTTTTTGGTGCTGTACGGCTAGGTTATTATTTTTGTTTACTCTGTGAAATGAACATAATTGCTGGGCATATGAGAACTTACACATTTCATGTGTCAATCTTAGTTCAACTTGTATAAAGCATAGAAAATACTTGAGCTGTTTTATAACAGAAAATAGAACAATTCCTAAGGAAATAGATCCATTTTGCCTAAATCTTGTCACAACATTTTTCTAAGAAAAATGTCACTTTTTAATTTTTTTTTTCTGTATTTAACAGAATTTATTTCTGCAAGCTTTCATTTAATAAAACATTTTCAGTCAAAAACGCATGGAAAACAAATCCGTATTGCAGAGAAAAAAGGTTTCTATCTTGTTATACTGCACAGCTAAAAATGCTTTAAGTGGCATCATGAGGTATATATATTTAAACTGGTGGGTTTTTGTCCAACACACTTGTCACTTTCAAAATGATTTATGCATTTTGGCAGTGTGTGTTAATCCCAGGAAAACTTGACTTGGAAGAATGCTTTCTAAAAAGAATTCTGCTGAGAATTGTTACGCTGCTTTGATGGCTCTCTACAAGTATTAGCAAAGATGATCTGTACTTCGTAATGGTTTGATTATGTGAACTTTATTTAGAGTAATACTCTCCTTACTATGTTATGGGTTTAGTATCATCAGTTCTATTAACCCGTAACTTTTGAGATTCTGTTCAAGTTAAAAAACTTGTTAATGACATATTTAAGAAATGGCAATATATAGAAACAAATGTGAAAACATAAAACATTTATTTAAAAAATTAAGCATTTCATATCAGACATACACATCAGAATATGTCAGTTTAAACATCTTCCTTTTTTGTGTGTGTGTTATTTTATACTACCTCATGAAAATATTTTGCTCTTTGGTGGTGGGAATAAAGGATAAAGTGAGATTAGGACCTGATCTGTGGTCCTAGCTGCCATTACAATTTCTTGGTGGCTTTTTTTTTTCCATTTCCAGAAATGTTAATATATATTTAATATGATGCCCAATTGAAAATGACTGTTACCATTGCTACTACAAACAGGCTCATGTTAGCTAAAAGCAGTGAGACAAGGAGCAGGAGGTCCGGTGCACGGGTGAGCAGGCGGGTGCTCAGGAGAGTGGCTGCGCTGTGGCACACGCAGCAGCAGCCTCTCCTGCCCAGGGCCCTCAGTTGTTCCCAGTGCGCTTCCAGTGTTTACCACACTGTTGCTTAAGCACTTCCTGACCTGAGACACTGTGTGCGTCTCTGAATAAGGGCTTGCCCATTAAGTGACCTAATTCTTTAACTTACTTGGGGGAAGGGGGATTCTGCACCATCCTGTGCCAGGAGTTTCAGTATTTTACTGTACAGTATGTGTAAAAGTATGTTTCTTTTATAGTTTCTGCCTGATGGCTTCTACTTGTTTTTTTCCAGTGCATTTTCTGAATACTGGTGTGTAGTTATTTCCTGCTTGCCAACTTGTGTGTGATTTTTGTAGAACTAAACCTGTTTATTTTCTGCTGTTTCTTTTCCAGAAGTTAAAATTCACCTGTAATCTGTCCTTGTGCAGGCCTGCTCTGCATCCCTCATTTGTCCTCTTGCCCTTCATTTATTTATTTTACAACATAGTTGTTAAAATACTATGTATAATTCAAAATGAGGGTATTCCAGGAGCTGCACAGCGACAGAAGAGTTGTTTGGGGGCTTGTTTTTGGTCCATCCTCCTGAGCACTGTGGATCACTTGACTCTACAGCAATTCTTCAGCAGTAACAGCGAATTCTAGACCATGCACAGTAAAAAAGTGACTCGCGTGTCTGGTCTATAATAAATATTGGAGCTCTGTGTTGTATTTGGAATAGGATTTTTGACGGAAAGAGTTCAACAAGTAGAGGTCCTATGACATTCTTCACTATTTTGCTTGGTTATTAATCCCTGTCACTTAAAAGCATGATTGAAACAGCCTGGCCATAGCTCTCTGCAATCAGCTCTGGTCATGACTTTGTTTTATCAGCCTCAGAAGTCACCTAATGTAGGTATCTCTGGGCCAAGTTCAGGTAAGGGCTTGGCTGCCTCTTAGATGAAATAAATAGTGGGCTGCTGTGGTCTTCCTGAGCTGCGGGCTTCAATCGCAAGTGCTCTTGCCTCGGGTGAATGGAAATCTTGTGAGAGAAGTGTGCTGTTTATTGGCCCTGTACCTAGCAACCTCTACCATTGGACTTGAAAGTGTGTTAGGAGTGGTGGTATTCATTGCAATGCGGTGTTGGGTGTCGGGGCCTTGGTCTTTGTGGTGGTTTTGAACACAGAACTATTTTCAGCTATTATTATGCTAGCACACAGAATTGACTCCCGTTTCTCAAATAATATCCAGAGAGCAGGGAGACTTGTCTTTCAATTGATTAACCAGATAAGTTAATATTTTTAAAAGCTTTTTTATGAGTTAAAATATTTTTTAAGAAATTGTGAAGTCAAAAATGCAGAATTAAAACTACATAAAACACATTTTGCTGAGTTAAAAGTGGTAAGACCAAAATATTACTTTATACACTGGAAAAACTTGAGGTCACTTCGGAGATGTTCTGCTTTTTATATCCTTTCCTCAAGTCTATAATTTGGCTGACACTCAAGTCAGGGATTTTCTTTTCTTGGCTGCATCTCATGGCCATCATCATGTATTTTCTTCTAATTAAAAAAGAAAACAACAAACAAGGGAGGGGATTCAACCCTAGTGTTGTAGGAAAACAGTTTGGTAACCCATAAAATAGACAAGTCCTTTAAGAAAATAAACTGCCACGTTTTGACTCTGTTCAAGCTGTGTCAATTTTGAGCTATCTTTTTCCATTATTTTATAAACTAAAATGAGGTACAAATATTTTCCCGAGTGAGAATATGAGCTGCAATGTTTCTTAAAAGGAGAGGGTGGGGGAAAGATCAAGTGTGTGGAAGAGGATGCAAAGCTCCAATAAGCAAGAGAATTATTTTTTGGTGACATGGTGCTCATGGAGGGTTTGGAAGCTGTTCTGACACAGGTGTCTAGGTGCAATGCTGACTGGTTTTAGCTTGCTTAATGATCTTGCTCCTCAATTACTTAAATAGAATGTGCATTCTCTAAAATTGCTGGGGCTCTGGCTTCTTTTCAGTTGCCTACCTATTACTTTTGGAGGTACTTCATACCTTAGTCACAGCTGTGAAATCTGTGCAAGTTCAGATTCTGGGATTTCTGTATAATAAAAAGCTGTGTAAAAATGCCTTTGTCACTAGCTTACCTAAAGTTTGGTTTAACTTGAGGAAGATACCTTATTTTAAAGTCCCCATGCATAAGCCTGCTCCATCTCCTAGAGACTGACCATTTTTAGCAACTATTTTTGCTGTGGAGTAATGCTTAGGCTAATTGGAGACAAGCCCATTGATTTGAAAGGGAGAGGTGTAAGATCCTTTCATCTGGTTGGTTACAGATGTTGCTCCCATATTGACTGTATTTGTGTTGCTCCATATTCTTAGTCATGTTAGGCTTTTGCTTGTTTTGTCCTGCTCTAGTTACCATTTTGCCTTTTTTTTCCCTAGCATTTCTGAACTTTGTTCTTTATCATATGCAGTGTCAGCCACTTAGAAATGTATAATGCCAAAAATACACGTGAAAAATTTACTATATATCACTTGTGTAATGCATTAAAAAATGATCTTTAAAGGAAAACTTGGCTGAAGGAACAGTATGTGCACACACATACCATAAAGAGCAAGCGTGCTGCCTGCTTCTTTCCTTCTCCTTACCTCAGAAAAGTGAGTTACAGGACAGTCACAAATTTGACGGGGTTGATCAGTCTTTACATGTGTAAATGTTTCATTCTGGTTGCCTTTATTTTGCACCACCTTTGCTAGGAAGAGGTATTGATGTACAGGATCTGATGTACAGAGGTACAGGTTTCTGAATTTAGACAGAGGCAGTTTAAGTGTCTCATGAATGGCAGTATTCCCTCAGAGGAGCTGTGGTGGGACTAGTAAGAGCAGAAGTGAAGACAGTTCAACATATAGCATAGGGTTGGATCCCATAGGCTTCTGTGTGACTGGAGGGAATGCTGAGAGTTGGTATCTTACTGGCAGACTGTGTAATCAGCCTGGGTCCTTTGGCTGTAAAGGCTCATGCAGAAGCTCTGTTCGCTGGTCAGCCAGTTTACCCATCCCCTGTACTTGGGCAGGGCTATTAGGAGGAAGATGCATCCTATAGTCCCCCCACTGTCACGCCTCACAGGGCACATTCAGAGCTGGGGATGTTATGTTGATGTCCATTTTGGTGATGATTGCTTCAGTAACATTTCAAGCAAAGTAAATGGTAGGTTTTGCCAGCTGATGATACACACAGAGTTTTCACAACAGCTGGCTTGAGCACTGAGTACAACCTACTGAGGTTGGTTTACAGGTTACAGGCAAAGAAAACCTCTGCGATACATGTTGAACAGAAAGAGTCTCTCTTGGATATAAAGGCACTCCAGGGGGAATAGCTTCATTACACCAAGGTCAGCTTTTGCAAATACCTTTTCTCCATCTTTTTCCTAGTTCTCAGTCATAGGTGAGTGTCTCATGAAATTGTGTCCTAATTTTTCTTTTGGTAATGAGAAGAAGTGTCCAAATAGTCAAAGAACTTGAAAATTCTCCTGGAAAATTAATGTGAGCCAATAGCACTGGAGGGACAAAGATCACACTGGTTCATGACCGGTACCATTTATAGGTGGCTGAACAGCAATGCCTTATTTTGCTGTTTCAGTCTCAGTGAGGATGCCATTCTCCCTCTTTTACTGTCACCCTTGACTGCTGGGCCTATTAAACACACTTCCTCAAGGAAATGCATGACAGTTCTCTCAAACCATCTTCCCATCCCTGTCTCCCATGTGTCCCTTATAAAGGAAGAGAGGGTCACCTCTTTTTGGTCCCTTTTAAATATGGCATCTTATGCCCCAGAACTGGTGTGTATGGTTAAGAAGCAAGGTGGGCTTTGTATGGCCTTCTCTTGGTCACAGACTTCAGTGTCAGTGGACATTCGTGGTGGACAGAAAGTTATGTTAATTTAGGGGCTGAAATAGCCAATTTAAAGTTGGTATATATTAGATCATATAATGCTAGGGTGCAAACATACTTTGTGGCTTCCTATGAGGAAGGAAAACTTAAGCAAGGACTACCTGGAATGGGACACTTTTAATTAATATGCTTCCTTTGTTCAGGCCTTGAGGTTGGATGTCTGGTCCATAGGCTCTCATTCTTTGATTAGATTCACAGGACCCCCTTCTTCTTGTGCTACACTCTTTGTTATGAGTCACCAGAGGCAGAATGCAAAAGTGCTTAAGAAAAAAATTGAAGCCAAGTGACTGATTTGATCAGTGATTGAAACGAGAAACTGAAAATATGCATTTAGAGGGAAAAAAAATGTCCTTTTGCAGCTCTGTTCCTTCCTCTCCTCTCTTCTCAGCACAGAAAAGAATCCTCGTTATACCTCTTTGTAGAAGAGAGATGGTGCATTGGCCTCTTTTGATCACTGTACCTGTTTGAAACAGAATTCTTTGAGATGTCATCCACAAGTGCTTCACAGCCCATCATTTCCTCCACTTTTGCCAAGTATATTTATGTGATTATGGCTGTGAAGAGAAACTGTGAGGATGGGTTCATTGCTCTGCCTACGGCAGGGAAGGACAGCCTCTGCAACCCCTGCTGGAACCTCAGGCTAAATTCATCCCTATATACAAGAAGTCAGTTTTTTCATTTCATTTTGCAAAGTAATTCTTCCCTCCTGTTTCATTTTTAGCTCTCTATTTACAGAGGCACAGACATATTGGAAAAGTGTATTTCAGTTTCCCACGCATATATAAATACAGATACTTGCATAAGTCTTCTACTTTCATTCTCTTTGTACATAAGATCTTAGGATTAGCTGTATGCGTGAATTAATATAGTTCATTAGAATAAATTTCAGCTTTTTATACTCTGTAATGAGTTTTATCACTGTACTATTTGAATAGCTCCCAAATGTTATTTTTCATCTTTACCCTGTTGAACAGTATAAAATACTCATATCTTGATGTCATGGAATCTGGTTGGAAAAAAAATTGTGTGTGGTACATTAACTGAGTTTCTTTTGTGATATATGGGGCAATAAAATAATACATTTTTCCACTTTGGTGGCTTTATAATACCTACACACAGGCACTTCAAAAGCTGGCATTGCAGATACCAGCATTGTTAGTGTATATTTTGGTGTAAAATTCTGGTGTTCTGTATACATGCAATTATGCTTTCCTTTCCAGGAATAATTGAGGTGGAAGCCCAACCAGAACAGTATGCGTGTCAAGATGAGGATCTGCCTCAGCATACCAGGGAAGATGGGTGGTGCAGGCTGCGGTCTGTGTGACTGTGGTTGCCCGTGTAGTAAGGAGCAATGACTGGGTTTAGCGTACAGGGTTTCTACCCAAGACTCGGGCTCTACCTCGTTTTGGGTGCTTATATAATCAAAACCTTTCTTTGTTTCACGGTATTTATAGGAAGGCTTTATTTCCATAATTGCAGTTTCACCATCATTTATAAAGAAAATACAGCGTGAAGACCAATCATTTTAATGATCTGTATATCATGCTCCAGTCGAGGGAGAGTGAGTTTCAAGGTTAGTTGTGTGGCAGTTGTCATCAGTCTGTGAAATTCTCATTTTGAATGATAGGTTCGGCTTGCACCTTAACCCTAGCGTTGGCTTTAACTCCATCTTCTTCCTTGTTCCTAATAACTTCAGCCTCTCCTTTCTCTGTGAAGACCATTATAATGTCTTTTTATAAAAAGAAAATGAAGGAGGGTTGGGGGGAATCTCGTATCTCCAGAAGGCCCCTTTTATTTTCTTAATAAGCTTTCTGCTCCATTTGATTGTTCTGAATTACATGTGAAATATTCAGTTCCTTATTAGTCAGTGTTATCAGAGGAAGATGCCACAAATTGTGCAGACTATTATTATGGAATCATTCACAATATTAATAGAAAAGAGCTATAATCTGTTATAAATGTGTTGTTTTCATTTTCATTTAATGTCTGTGCCATTACGAGATAGGGTAAGAATTGCTCACTCATTTTCTTTTCCATATAATATTCATTATTGCCAATGTCCATGGCTAAGTGCTTTTCTGTTCATCTTTTCTGTAAACACTTCAGAGTTTCACTTCAGAAAGAAAGCCTTCACAGACTGTAATCATTTTTATTCTTTTTCCTTTCTCTCTCGCGCTGTCCTCTGTGATCCCACGCTGTACTCTGGCACCGTCAAACACAGCATCCCAGTTGATGGGACCATACCACTAATTTTCAAAATGACATTGTATTTTCTGTATTATATTTTTGCTTTTCCCTATGCTTTGGAACAGTTTGTATGTTTGCTTTTTGACAGCCACTGAATGTTGATCAGGGAGACTGAGCTGTCCTCAGTAATGTTCTGGTCTTTCTCCTACAACTCATTCACCAAACTTGTATGAATAATTCACAAGATTTCCTTGAATGTCCATTACCATGTTCTGGTCAACAATGACTTCCAGTTGTCATTGTGTTATTCTTTCAACTACTTCAGGTTCTTTAGTTTCTTACCGCTTGTTTGAAGTAAGATGAATGATAGCTAGAACTTCTATCTATGCAATGTTGTGACATGGCTTAGGACTGTTTCACTGTTAACCTATCGCCATACAGAATATCAGCCATGTTGTTGTGTGCTTTATATTCCAGCACTATGATTCAAATCCCTGATCTCTTACCTCACAACTGATTGGTTTCTTTAATAGCCTCTTGTGCAGCCTTGTTAAAGGCCTTTTGAAAGTCCAGATGAATGAGATTATTCCAAGTATGCTGTATCTTTTGGTGGTTCCTATAGTTTTAATTACGTTTAAGTTAATACTTTTAATTTTTACTGAATATTTACCATGTGAATAAAAATGAGGTCAATAATTCCCCTAAAGACCTTTGATACAATTTATACAACTGACAACTTGAATTGGAAGATTAAATAGTTGAAGACAAGATGAAAATCTTTCCAAGTGGATAATTCAAGGACTTTCAGTTCAAACACATTTTAAATGGTATTTAAAGGGAAAGGTATTTAAATGAGTAAGATGAAGAGACTGAGTGTGAAAAATCCTCTCCCTTGTTGTGGCTCCAGGTGGTTGAGTAATTTTGAAACTACTTCAGGAAAAGCTAGAGTTTAATTTGTTTCGTGACAAGGACCAAAAGCATAGTGAAAAAAAGTATTTTACTTACTGAAATCCCTCAAAGTGCTTAGTTCAATCACAAGTAGACGTTACAGAGCTGCTGTGTCCCTGACTTGCAGCAGTAGGTGACAAAAGCAGAAAAAAAGTGTGAACACGGTATTTCTTAATTAATATGGATTTATTAATCCACTGTCAGGCCATGTGTTACCCCAGCTGCAGAGATGCAGCAGCCTGGCACACAGCACAAGGAGAATGTTGTGTGCAAAAAGGCTTAAGCACAGCACTGACACATCTCCTCTGCTCGCTCTCTGCCTCCCTTAATAATAAGGCTTGACCAGGCCCTTCTCCGTGCCCCCTGAGTCAGCTCAACCCATGGCAGGAACAAGGGCACTGGCTGGCAGCGGAGGGAAGCAGACTGTTAAGAAGAAGGGCCATGTCCTAGAAACAGCATGGTGCTGTTGCCCAGCACTGGTGCATGGCACTGGGTCCTCCTACATGATGCAACCCCGAGGAGAGTGTGCGGGAACCTCTGGAGTGGCTGATACAGGAACAGGATACAATCTCCTGGGCTATAAAATCCCTTATTGTTGACAACATTGCATCCAGTGTGCTCCATTTAGGTGGGAAACACACTCTTCATGCACACAATCTGTGCCAGAGAAGCTCAGAGCTGGGCAGACAGGGCTGGGCTGCATCTTCCCAGTCTGTTCTGTAGATGCCTCAGTCTCTGTGCAGAGTAGTAAGCAAGTTCTCTCATCCTTCCTTATATTATTTCTAGGTCCTAATCTTAATGGTTGCTCCTAAACAGTATTGTAGTTACAACATGAAACAGCAAAAGACCACATACTTAGCTTTCAGATATGATTTGGTGTGTTTGGGGTAGAAACCAGGAAACACATGCTCAAAATCCAAATCGACACATATCCACCACCACCACCAGCCTGATTCAAGAGGAGAGGGAAGGGAGGAGATCCTCAAGTTGATACCAGTTTTACTTGTAGATGTAGGTAGGGTGGAGTAAAAATAATTGAAATATTTTTTTTGTCATAGCAAAATTCTGTAGGAGGGGCAAGGATTTTTTGTTCAAGGCCTATGCTACTCCATCAGAAGGGGCCAATTGGTACGAGGTTCACAGAGAAGCTCCTCTTGCTTTAATCAGCTGAGAGGGAGGTACCACTCTAAGGGTTGGCCAAAGGGTCCTGTGCTGCCCTGCAGGCCACACAACAAGAGCTGCTGACGGGCAGCAAACAAGATGCAGCTGCAAAGAGCTCTTGAAAAAATAATTTTTTTCTTGCCCAGTTAGTATTCTTCATGCTACTGCAAAGAAAGAACAAATGCAGAGTCTTAGGGGGGAGCCTGTCTTGCTGTTATGTTTGCTGTTGTGATGATTTTGAGCTCCAAAGGGAATTGGTGGATGTTGTGCAGTTTTGTGGGACGATGCCCGGCAGTAGAGACAGCCATGTCATGTATCGTTGCCTTTGCTCAGACACAACACCCTGTCTGTGCCATGCAGTTGCCAGGCTGTCGCATATTTTCAAGCAACGATTTCCTGTGTCTCCTGGGAAAAGAAATATGAAAAGTTGTCCCTAATGAGGTAAAAACTGGGAGTGATAGGGACTTTGTGTAGGTGTAGATGTGAGCAGAGTATCGCTTTGTATTCCTCTCAGTCTGATCTCAGAATTAATTTCTTGTTATAAGAAAATGAGACTACCCAGTGTCTTGCTTGATTGTTTGTTATTTGCCCATGTTGTGCAAGCGTAAAAAAAAACAAACCAAACAAACAAACAAAAAAAACGACAACAAAAAAAAACAAAACAAACAAACAAACAAAAAACAAAACAAAACAAAACAAAACAAAACAAAACAAAAAAAAAAAAAAAAACCAAACAAACCAAAATCCTACTGTTTTAATATATCTGGATTGTTTAGTGTAAGGAAGATTGTTTTTCATTTCTGCTCAACACTGGCTGCAGCCACAATTGCTGATGTCCTGATCAACGTATTCATTAATTTCACCTTTATGGTGAAGTGAGAGGGAAGAGGGAAAGAATGAATGCACATGAATCATTTGGTGAAATGTCCTGTAGGTTAACAGCTCATTCGCCTTAAGTTATTCAAATTCAATTCAAATAATTTCTCAGCATAATTACAGGGTGGCCCAACTTTGATAAAACCTCCTGTTTTGTTGATAAATGTATATCTGTGCACTGAAGCATTCTCATATGCACGTGGAAAGCAGAATATTCATCAGTGTTCCCCTTGGAGCTTCCATCAAATGGACAGGGTAGGAGCTCAGGGGGAATTTGTTTCCCCTTTCTGGCACAGGCAGTAAATCTAATACCAAAATCTGCACATTCTCCAATACCTGTAATGGGCCTTGAAGAGCCCCTGGAGAGCCCTGTGCCTTACCATTATCCCTGGGACCGCAGCTCTGTTTCCTTACAGCCTGTCCCTGGCACTCATAGCACCCAGGAGAGAGATTTGTTCCACAGGCAACAGAGACTTCGTGAAATAGAAACATCATGATATATTTTTTTATTAGTTCTGAGGAAGCATGATGCCGGGCACACGTTACAAACCAGTGCCTGAGGGCTGTGGCCCCTGCAGAGATCTCTGACCACAAGGGTGGTTCAGCCCCACGCCTGGCACAGTGACATGAAGGGTTTCACAAAGGCCACCTTCCCTCACCTCCTGCAACGTCACTTCTCTCTGAGGAGCTCAGTGTGGTAAGAAATTCACCAATATGAGACTCAGTGTGGCTTTTTTTTTTTTTT
>VZRU01011950.1:314922-382748 GCA_013398155.1 Pedionomus torquatus | reverse complement strand
CCAGAAGACATAATGCAGAAGGGCTGCAAGGAGTCTGTGGCCAACAGGAGTGTGTGGGGTTTGTAATGTCTACAGACAGCACCACGGCCGCTTCCTGCCTCATGTGCTGTATGCAGTTGATCGGTGTTTTTTTTTACCATGTGGTTGTGATTACTATGGGAACCGCCATGGGGTGTTAGGAGTCAACAGCATGTTTGTTGCTGAGTTGGAGGTCTTGGAAGACATGCTTTTGTACACCACTACTGTATAAATGTGTTTGCAATATTAATATCATGTTTTGTGTAGAGTGGCTCTTGTTCTTACAGAGCTGGAGATCACTTTTTGTGTAACACTGCATCAAAGTTTTCAGTGGTTTATGGGTGATTATGGGTTTTTTACTATATATATTTATTTTCTTTTTTTTTAATCTGATCTTATCACTTATTGTTACATTCCTACTGGCATGATACTTCTTTGATCTTCTGAACACCCTAAAATTCCTTTCTTGTCAATGACTTATTGCAGAAAACAAATATAGTTTAAAATTACTTATAAGGTTGAACTAGTTGTCATTGGGCCATAAAAGTATTTTACATTAAAAGGATCATTTCAGCTTGCATTTCTTAATGGGCCAGGTTTTAAAAATGGGTTCTAGTTGGTTTTTAAGCAGTCAGACTCTCTCTAGAATGCTTGTTACTAGGATTTGTATTGTATGTTTTTCCAAAAAGCTACAGGCAGAACTTAATTCACTTATCAGAGTACTGCCAAATGCTTCTTAGAGTTAGTAGGATGAAGATGAAAATCTTACTTGAGAGTGCTTAGGATTCATCAGGTTTGAAAGTTCCAGGAACTGTGGCTTCATGGGCTGACTGCAGGCAGCCTTGCTTGGCCCCTGCACTCTTGATCATTCTCCACACCTGCCTCTTTGTCGTCCCCTCAGGCAGCTTCATTGCATTGATCTTTGGCCTTACCTTCAGTAGTTTCTTGACCCCTGCATTGGCTTGGTGAGCTT
Organism: Pedionomus torquatus; assembly: GCA_013398155.1. NCBI lineage: Eukaryota > Metazoa > Chordata > Aves > Charadriiformes > Pedionomidae > Pedionomus > Pedionomus torquatus. Next base: position 381,757 of record VZRU01011950.1, on the reverse strand, counting down.
AGTATTTGACCTCATTGTGTCTGTGATTGATGTCCCCCTTCCTGATTGTAACCTAGCCCTACAAGGTGTGAGAGTTGCTAGTAACTTGCTGAGATACTTGGGATACCCAAGTAAAATGTGAATCTTCAGATGGATGCTCCCTCATTTTTAATAAAAATATTTTTAAGCCCCTTGTCCAGTCAGTCAAGCCTGAAATAAAAGTTTTTTTTAAATTTTATATGCTTTTTTTTTTTTTTTTCCTTTCTGGAGAATAAAAGAAGACTGCTTTTTATTTTTAAAGCTTAGATGTCAAACCTGTGTATACGTTCAGAGAAGAAAAACATATGCTCTTTCTTTTTTTTAAGGTATTTGATGGGAAACCAAAGTTACAAAAATGGAGTATAAGACTACCACATAAACATTTGGCTATTTCTTTCAGTTACATATTGAGGCTGATGAATATGTATATTTTAAAATATATGTAGTTAATAATTACTCTGAGATTAATTCTCTTGCATTTGATGAATTGCTTTAGTAGCTGCAATTACCATGTCACTAAAAAGATGGCGAAGAAGGAATAAAAATAAAACATATATTAATATCTTTATAAAAAAACCTTCTGAGAAAAAGCTCTTGGAATTAGAAGCTCATCCTCAAGATTTTTTATATGGCTTTGCTATAATGGGCTTCTCACCTACTAAGGGATGCTCTAGGTGTCACAGAAATATTATGTGTACTTAAAAGCCCTCTTGGGTTGTGGGAGAGATATATATTTCAATTAACATGTCTCCATCAGATTTACCTCTAACCCTTCAAAGATCTTTTACCACAGAATTGAATTGACTGAGGAATCTGGTATCAGGAAATAGCTTGTGATTTCTCAAGTGAGCCATACCTTATTGGCAAAGGAATCCTGTAAATAGCCTGAAGTGCTCACACTCAAGTTTAACTGATAGATTTAGATGTGTTTGATTAATGCTTTGCCTTAGTGCATATAGGGATTTCTTGGGTCGTGAAATTTTGTCTTCAGAAGTTTGCCTAGGAGTTGGCTTTAATTAGGGGGAAAAAAATTAAGTTCAAAGACTGTATACAGGACTGCACTGCAGCACATGTGCAAGGCAGGGTTAAGTCTGTTATTAAAGAAGAAGGCTGACTCAGGGTTTCGTGGGCCTTCCATGCTAGGAAATGAAATATCAACGTCTTTCAGATAGTAGTATCTGCTTCTTAGAAGTAAACACCTATCTGCTTGAAATGTCTTTTAATAGGTGACAATATTTTATACAAAAGATGTCTAATTTTAGTATGCCCTGATATGCAACAATGCAAAATTATATGTTTAGCTGACCCGTTAATTAGTTCTCATTCTGTCTCACATGATTTATAGTTCCCTGACTCCTGTGTAAAAATGATATATGGCTTAATGAAGTGGAAACCTGGAATGGGTTCATACCTCTCCTTGTTTAATGGTTTCCCCTAGCCTAGGTGACTGGTGTGCTGGAGGAGAAGAAAGCAGCTGTAAGCTTCTTCTCATTTATTATGGCAAGGACGTAAAAGTCTGTGTTGCCTTGACTTACGGTTGTTTGCTTCCTTGTCACATATACAATTCAGTGGAGCAAGGAGAGAATGTGGCTCTTCCATAAAGCATAAAAATAGCAGGTACGAATAGAAATGCACATGTAATCTTTCTTGCTCAAACTTAGTTTAATGTAGCTGTTTCGTATATTTGAAAGCTAGCTCTAACTTTTTCTTGATACTATAGGAATACTATTCCAGCATAATTTAATTCCAATAACAAGGTGGAAAACTCTTAGTAGGCCAACTGAATTTGTTGGCTAAGGGGCTTTGGGGAGGTTTTTTTAAAAATGGCTATTTCGGCTACTTAAGTAACTTTTTTGAAGAAGGAGTTAATTGTTTGGTGTATTACTCTTAAACCTGACTTTCTCTAGTTATGTTTCTGTCAGTTTCAGAATATTTGTCTTTACATCTTTGATAAGGTCATTCTGATATTCTTAACTACAATACTGTAAACTCAAATCAGTTAATTCTGGGTTGTTATTAGTTTAAGCAGTCTAGGTGCGTCTTCTGGAGTGGGCAGGTGGAAAAAAAATAAGGGCTATCACAGAAATGAAACGAGCCTTGTTTTATCTCCAGAAATCATTTGGTTTCTATCTTGGCATCTGCATTCAGTAATCACTGGAGGGAGCAATCTGAAATATGGGAGTGGAATGAGAGGTCCCTTATTTTTTGCTGTGCAGCTGCATAGTTTAAGTTCAAGAATTATCACCTTCTGCCAAGACTGCAATAATATTACAGGTATACCTGTTTCTAGCATCTGTATAGAACACAATCATACACATTTAATTCTGAATCTGTTGTGATCTATAGGCATTTCCTGCATATTCCAGGAAGTGTCCATTTCTTAGTCTGTAGTCCTATTTCTATGGAGTCACAAAAGGTAGAGCCTTTGCTGGCTCACATCTGAGAGTTGTGGTCTGTCCTGAGAGATCTATAGGCCCNTTGCCAGAGTACCTTTTTTTTTTTTTTTTTTTTTTAATCTTTTTTCCCCCTCTGGTCAAGTTTGGACTTACTGTTAATAATCTTCAAAGAACTGCATGGTACGTTTGCAGTTTATATCTTACCATCCTTATACAAGAACTACTAAGTTTAAGTTACCAACTCCTGTGTTGGGAGATAGGGTTTCTAGCATGTATTTTAGAGTTGACAGAGGGTAAAGTTTTGCTATTGCCAGGTGTTTCTGTGAAGTATTTAAGGATTTATAGAAATTATAAGTTCTTTCTTCAAATTTCTGATCACTTTCTTATATTCATAAATATTTGTTCAGTATTTCTTGACTTTTGCAATCTATTTTGGAACTAGTCTTTGGGACAGCTGGTCCAGAAATTTTTAGTAATCTGAGAAAAAAAAAACCACTCTCCTTCAAAGTGTCTTCCAGGTACTGGTAGTGGGTCTGCTTGTTCAAGTGGGCTGTGCAGGTCATTGTTGTATTTGTGTCTTCAGCTTCTGGGCATTGAACTCTCATTGTTCTTTTAAATGTCAGTAGCAGAGAAAGTGGGACTTGTAATTTTACAATTGCAGTTTGTGCTTACTTCATGATTGCAGTTAATATAACAGAAATATAGTACGCAAGGAATTGTGCAACCTTCTGAAGTCGTGGGAGAGCTTGAGAAATTAGTGAAAAACAAAGATTACTGCTCTTGGAAAGGTAGATCAGTCCTCTTAAACTCTGTTTGGTGATGTATTAGCTTGTAATTCCAGAAGTGAATTATAGAAGCTTTCCCAGCACTTCTGAGATTGGTGCAGCTTCTCCTGGGAAATCTCAAACAAGCTGTAATTTCTGCTATGCTTTTCAAGGAGGCTGTTTTGTAATATATAATAGGGATCTTGCTGAAAATACAAGTAGCATCAAAAGAGTGATTTCCAGTGTAAAGTTCGGAGTGTATGGCCATTCACTGAACAATCTTGAAAGTACTTTTCCGCCAGAATGGCAAACTTCATAGTGCAATCCCTCCCCAAACACTGTGTGCTGCTATATAAAATTACCTGCCTCAGTCATCTCAAATCTGGATGGAGGCTTTTTAAAGGTTTGTGTAAGACTTGTGTCCCAGTTGTAAATCAATATTTTGGCAATGGTGGTGGTTCCTGATTCTCTGCATGTGTGTTAGCTTGCTCATTGCTAAGAGGCAGGCTGAGGTCACCTACTGAGAGTGGCTCTGCACATGAATGAGAATACCTTAAGAAGATGGGCTTTCTCTTTTTAGTTTAGGTCATCAACTAGGAAAGCATTTTAGTTACTATGAACATATAAGCACCTGCTTTGAGGTATTGTAAATAAACATGTTTAGATTTGTGTAAGGTAATGGGTACAGATGCTATTAAGATCATTCAGCATCTTATTTTTTCTTTGGGAATGTTTTATACGATTCTGAGTAGGCTCATCCTGGCTTAACTTGGGATACGATCAGTTACAGAGTGATATATTTTGTACAGAGTTGGAATTTTAGTTACACATTTTTCTAGGTAAGAAATATATATGTTGGTGAATATGTGAATAGGGTGACACTGGTAATATTTTTATGTATGAAGGTGTTTGCGCGTATGTTGTCACCGTGAGGTTATTACTGAACTATTCAATTTTTCTTGTTCCTGACTCCAGCATTTTTCAAGGTATAGGTACATTGATGTACCTGGCTCCAATAATGCCAATGTATTTGTGTCTATGGGTCTGTCCTTTTCTAGGGAGATTGTTGCATGCTAACTGATCCACCTCTGCAGAAGCATTTGTGAGATCAGAGCCTAAGCATATTACTGTTAAATGTAATTAGATGTTAGACTTGCACTGCAGTGCAATTTCTTCCAAGTGTCACTCAAGATTAACTGAAGAACGGGGATGATTGAGGACACTTTAACTGCTGAATTCTTGAAAAACCCTTCTGAAGAGGTGGGCTTTTTAAATTGAGAACTGGGGACTGTGGGTCATTACTCTGTGTGACTCCTCGCTGAACAAGGAGTTTTAAAATGTTCCTGCTTGCTTTATCTACTTTTAAAGAATAAATATTTTTCCTATGAAATAATTTGATCCAAAAGCGGTATTCAAATATTAGTATATTTATTATTTGCTACTGATTTTGTATATCTGAGGGTGGTGTTTGCTGATAAATTTTTCTTTTTGTGTATATAAGAAATTTGGAATGAGTATCTAAAAGGCAGGGTTGGTATGATCAAATCAAATATTTCCCTACTTGAATGAGATACTCTATTAAAATGGCAAACAATGGATGCCATACTGGCACTGTTTAGGCTTGCTATGTTTTAGGAACCTTGGGATTAGTGTTTATCTGTCCCATAAAGGACACAAATCATTTAGATTAGAAGTAATCTGATTGTATTGAAGTACAAATTATAGCACAAAGGCCATTCAAGTGGGTTAAGTGACCAGGGTTGGTAAACACCATATGACTGCTGATTGGTCGATGAAAGAGTATTAACTGCAAGATAATGATGGATTTTAATCCAAATCTCTAAAGTGCAACAGCTGTAGTTCCCAAATGAGTTCACTCTCCAGCAGAGTTTTAGGACACTGATTTATTTGTTCCCAACTATTTCTCTTGTACAAGAATTAATTTGAAATCTAATTAATCATTCCTATATAGAATATAGCTATTCCATACAACTTGCTTAAATTATATTTCTGTTCTATTTTCAGTGAATCAGTTCTCTGTTTTTTGTGCACATCAGAGAAATTGCAGTGCTTTTATTTCAGTGTTCTGCAGTATGCTACTGTGACTTGTTAGTGTGATTGGGTTTAGGAAGATCAGCTGATGTTCTTCCTTATTCATGGTTTTTATCAACAGAGTATGAAGTCTAGCTAAGTATTAAAAAAAAAAAAAAAAAAGAAAAACACAACAACAAAACCAAGAGTGCTTAGCACCGATAATAAATGATGTAAATTTGTGTAGTGTGCTTTATTCCAAAGGGTCTATATGTATTTTTAAAATGTGAATTGTGTTGCATAACAATGAATTTATGATATCCTGAGAGTAACAAGTGGCAGCTGCTTAGGAGTGCAGTGTAACATTGTTTATGATGTGAAATGAAAAATTTAGGCAGGCTGTATTTATTAAAGGCCTTACAGTGTTAAGGCCAGGCTTGATGGGGCTTTGAGCAACCTGGTCTAGTGGGAGGTGTCCCTGCCCATGGCAGGGGGGTTGGAACTCGATCTTCAAGGTCCCTTCCAACTCTAACCATTCTATGATTCTATGACTATACTGCTTTTCTTTGGTGGTTGTTGCAGTAAGAACTTTGCAAAGGTTTGGGTTCTCTCTTAAATCTGCCATACACCCCGCCCTCACCTCCCCTCGCCCCTGGCCAAAGCTGTGCTTACCCTGAAATATGCATGTTTGTTAAAGGAATTAGATGAATGGCTGCAAAAGGAAAGTAGTTTAAGTTTGTGGTTCCCTGCTCCATCTGTCTGTCTAGTTTGGGAACATCACCAAGAGAACAGATGAAGTGGTCTTAGGTTATTGTTTTCAGTCCAAGCAGTCAAACACAGGAAAAAGAGTTAAGGTCCTTTAAAATGATACTGGTTTATGTTACCTGTCTTTAATTGTGCACATTTAATTTTCTAGATACAAACTATTCTTCTGTTGTTATTCAGGATTTATTCTGATAATCTAGGTAAGATATGTCCTTATTGCAGGAGCAGGCATTAGATTAGCCTATGTACTGTACCTACAGATTGTTTTGAGAGCAAAAATGGAGTCATTAGTACCTAAGTCGTGTTTCATCCTTTTGATGTAGACACACCTAATGCTATGCACATATAAGTAGATATGGATCTTGTCCTTTATATTTACAGTGTAATTCAAAATGCAGTTAGGAAAACTTTAGCTGATCCACAAGTTATTGGTGAACACCTTTGCAGAACTGGAAGGAGGTTGTTCAGTGCATGTTGAAAGAGTACCTTGAATGCAGTTATGTTAGAGTGGTATGAAATATCTTTAGGAAGTCTTGACAAAAAAACTTTTGACTTACCTCTACTTGGTTTTGGAGTCTATGAAGTCTGGTAGTTTAAGTTGGGGGTTTTTTATAAATGGGATAGATATTACTTAGTTATTGACATGAAGGATTTTCTCACTGAGAAGCTTGGAAAATAGTCTTCCAGTAAATGGTAACTCTACTGCAAATGCTATTTTGAGAGTCATTTGCGTGCTATTTGAGTACTGGATTTTGCATTTGGGTAATAGAATGTCTGTTTTACTATTACTTCATGGAAAGGGTAAAGCTAGAGAATCTGACACGGTCCCTACGTATGTATTACATAAGTGTGTGTGTGGGTGCATATGCATGGCCCAGGAGTTGCAGTGGAATATAGTGGTGTCAAATGTCATGCTTGTTCAAGGAGTTATGCAAAAACTTTGATCTGCCCAAAGTTGGGATAGGAGGGGTGATAGGATAGAGTATCTTGTTAAATTTTGTTTCCTTTGTTGACAGACAAAATGTGGCTTACAGCTTTTGACCTTTTGAATATGGCTGTGTGAATTTTTGGTTATTGTAGTTTATGAAGATAGGCAAATGCGAAGGTGGATGTAGGATTGCTCCTGTTCTTTGTATGCTCCAGTTAGCTTTGGGAATTTTTTTTTGCAATATGAGGAATGTAAGACTGCGCCACAGTTGTGCAATAAGAAACTCATGAAAATGGTGATTGTCCCATAACTTTCTCCTGAGAATTTGTCATGATCCAGTGTGAATCTTGAATATCTTTAGAGGTCGAGAGCTCCAGGCTTGTCAATACCAGGATGTTGTTATACCGTGGCTGAAGGTTCTGTTATAGCATCTGCAGTTGCACTGAGTTATAGAGTAAGGCCTTAAGATGCTTCTTTCTCCCTGTTGCCTGTTTTCTTGTTTTGCTTTGGTTGGGTTTTTTTGGCTTATTTTAGAAGAGATGTTTCATACATCAAAGGGGGAAAGAGGGCATTAAGACACAGCTCCATTTCATGCAAAATATTTGTTGATCATCTCTCTGCAGCTGCCACCTGAGGCATGCCCCTGTTCAAAACATGAGCAGGTTTGAGGAGGCTTTCACAGTCTCAGTCTAGTTCGCAAATTAAGTGTCTCAGTCTAGTATCCAAATTAAAGACATCGTTGGTTAAAAGTGTTTGGAAAACAAGCCACTACCTCACTTAACTTCTTAGTGCCAATTTTGTTTCCTGCTCTAAACTTGGGGAATAATCTTTAAAGGTTAAACCAAAAATGTTGCTTCTGTAAAATTTAGAGTTCTTAAGTTTTCAGTTTTTCCATTTGTGACCCTTGTTTGACAGTCCTTGTGATGCTATTTAGTTACTATGCATTTTCTGAAAATAACATTTTAACAAAAATTGATTATTTTGTGGAGAAAGCTTTGACTATAAACGAAGTAGAAAATGTAATTGGAAAAGCTGTATGTATTTAGAAATCTCTTCTGAAACCAAGTCCTTCATATTCACTTCCTCTGCATGGATATCTTGTGAGATCTCGATGCTCTAGTTGCTTTCACATGTGGTTTCCTGCAGCAGATGATGGTCTGTTTCTGTTGACAGTTGAAATGGGCTTTCTTTGTTCATATCTTAGCTAAGGACTTATAAATATTTAAAAACAATAAAGTGATGTTTAATTGACAATTTGGGTTGCTGATTGAATTGCTATTTAGCATAAGCTGAATGAATTGCAATAGCTGAGAACTCTTACTAATACTTGCCAGTTATTTAATCATTATACCTAATGAAACATGACTAAACAAAAAAATTGATTTGTATATTGTTTATAAGTATTTTGTTAAATGAACTAATGCTGTCTAACCTTCCTGCTTTTTAGGGATAAGGAAGCATTAACATGACAATTGCAAAATTGATGAGTCCCCATCTGGAGTTCAGGGAACCGATTTGATTACTGCCCATGATGAGTTCAGACTGACTGATGTAGAGAAGGGTTCTGGCTGAGGAGAGATCCTGTTGTTTTTTATGGGGAGAATTTCTTAGTCTTGAAAAAAATAGTCTAGGTGAAGGTTGTAGGAACATGGGAGAACCGGAAACACCTGCCCTCTAATGCGTTTATGGACTGTACACACCAGGGAAAGAGAATCTTTAAACCCAACAGCCAGTACTGTCCCACAAGAAGTGGCTGGAGACCACCCTGGAAAATTTCGTCTGGCAAAATAGAGGTCTGATTTTCAGAACTTTGTCCTGGCTGAGACACATAAGGACAGGAGGACTTGAAGGTCTTCTTGTTGTCTTGTTTCTCTTACAGTGGTAAAGCATAGCAGCAGTACAGGAGTTGATCAAATGCATGGCTGAGAGAACATCAGTGCTTCTGCCTGGCTGCCAGAAATATTGTCAGCTCTGAACACTCAAAAATTTTGTTGGATCCTAGATGAAAATTGAAATTGGTTTCTCTTTAATTTTGTTCTAGTTTTTGAGCCTTTAGGGTTCGTATTTTCAGTCATCTCTGCAAGGATTAGAGGGATATTTAAAAAGCTAGAGTTCCTAGGGATTTTTATGACTGCATGAGCCAGGCTTAAGAAAAATGCCTCATACTGCAAGACACAATTCTGAAAGCTAGCAGCTCTGAGCTGGTGTGTGGAATAAGCATAAGCAAGAGAGGCATCAGATTGATAAATTTGTTGTTCTTCAGTGAACCTTTCTAAATATTTGATGTTTCAGAAGACCATGTTTGTGAAGTCAACACTGGAGACATAATCAATCCACTGGATCTTTTAAGGCAGTAAGCTTGTTTAAAGCTGTCTTTTAGCAGAAATTGTGCTCAGTTATCAGCTATTCAGCAACGTATAACTTGAGCACAGGTCAATTAGGTAAGCTACTGTGAGAGAGCAAGGTCTTCATTATTCAAGGGATCTGTCACAGAAATTGTTTATCAAAAGAATGCTTTGTGTCTAGAAGTCAACTAGGACATGCAGAATTTTTTTTTTTTTATTTCTTAATTAATAAGATGTTTAGGAAGTTCAAAAATCATGAAATGTCTCCAATGAATATGATGGCTCAGACAAGGGAAAGAGATCTGAAATAAAGTATAGAAGTCAGCTTTATTGCAATCTGAAAGTTGCAAAAGGCTTTGAAAAGTGAATGACCAGAGAGAAATATCTCATGAGAGTAAAATGGGCTTCTGAAGGATAACTTCAGCAGTAAATGCTGAAGTAAAAGCTTCTTGTGCTTCTCAGCATTTTCAAGTGCAAAAAATATATTCTGATCACACTTCCATCTTTCTGGGGGTTATATTTATTTTGAGGAGATTAACGGCCAATTTTCAGTGTGACTGACTTCATCAGAAGTTTATCCCTTTGCAAAATGATGTTTTTACTTTTTATGGGAGCAGTATGCATGAATTTCTGTGAAGATTTCAGATTCATAGCTGTAAATAAAGGTGGAAAATGTTTATATCCTTAAGGAGATGCCAGAATTGTATTCTGTGCAGGATGGCAGTATAAGACTAACTGTGGTTTGTGTAATTTTATTTGTCAGATCTTTTTGTGTTAAATAACTGTATTGTTGTATTGAGGTTTGATTACATTTATGATTACATGGACATTTAATAAAGCCATGTGTTCGGCATAGAGCTGCAACAGGATGCATAGATTGGTATATGCAGTCTCTGCAGTAGACAGTGTGGTCTGGGATGATTTAAAGCCACTGGCAGTTGTACTAACAGTCACTTAAAGGATAGTAAGGAAACTTTTTGTTAGGCAGCATGGAGGAGCTCTACTTTGTGCCCTGTATTGTCTCTGGTTGCTTTTGTTTGGGGTGAGGAATGACAAGCCTTTCTCTTTGCATGTACTTTTCCAGATTGTCTTTCTTTAGATGACCTCTATTTTTTCCTAAGAGTTAAACTGTTATTTGGAGATAACTGCTTGGTGTGTTCTGTTCTTCTGTCCTGCCTCTCCCCCACATGGTATGAATGATGGAGAAGATGCATTTGTGCTGGCCGGAGGTGTCTTCCTTCAGCACCCGCTGCGGTGCTTTCACGAGGATCTCTGCTGATGCAGCTCTGTGTTGGTGTGGGCTGTAGCACCAGGGTNCCCCACCCCCCCTGCCAGAGACCTTTGCAACTGCTGTCTCTCATTATTGCGTGGTACAGACCCTTATGATCTTTCTCCTTGTCGTCCTGTTTTTCTTATGCTAATGAACTGAAAGGATTTGGCCATGTTTTGAAATTCTACTTCCTAAGGAGTGACCTTAAGCAATTTTTTTTTTCTTTTGCATGGACAGTGATGTAGCCTTTACACTTGTGTGAGGGTTAATTCCCTGGCTCAGTGAAAGGTATTAGTTTACCTGGTGATTTGGAAATGTTTGGAAAGATGCACCAGTGGATGTGTTTTCCAGTTTTCTCTGCTTGCTTTAGATCTTAATGTAAAAAAAAGACTAATTTAGATGTTTTAAGAACATGTAGACTTACTTTATGTAGTCTGTAGTCTTTATGTAATGGCCCCAGATTGAGGGAATTACTATATTCTCCATGAACTTTCTATATACATGGACATGACAGATGAAGTGAGTAAGAGGTAAGAGGACATTTATGCAGTTTGTGAGGCAGGCAGAAGATGTCACACTAGTTCTGCTTTTTAGTTGATCTTTTTGTTTCTTTTACGTGTATATACGTGTATATAGAATGACTACGCATGAACAGGAGGAGGAGAATCAACAGAGATATGGGGGTAGGAAAAGAGATGGGGCTAGGCAAGAAGTCATAAGGTGGACAACAGCTGTCAAAATGATAGCAGTAGAGATGCAAGAAAAGGTGGCAGAAAAAACATCCTGTCAGCAAGAAAGAAAATTTCTGAAATCTCTTCAGGCCAAAGAAATCAGTAAGTTCTGCAGAATTTAATTTTGCTTCTTGGCTTCAAGTTCCCTGTGGGTTCCCTCTGAGACTGTGGGCTGAATGTGCCTTTTGCCACTGATCACAGTGAGAATCCTTGGCTGTTCTCAGGGTGTTAGAGGTGGACCAGCAGCACATGGTAATGAGTTCTTGATTTACTGTGTCTGTTATGATGCGACTTACCCTTCTTCTGTGGGACATTTAGAAGTCTGTAGTCTCCTGACCTGTCTGATCTAAAGTAAACTTTAACCTAGTAGGTCTCCAAAAGTCTTATAAACTTGACAGCAGATGGCACATGCTTTTTGTTTAGCCCTGCATATACTATCTTGGTGGGTGGTAACTGCCTTAGGACAAAATCAGCATCCCACCAGTCACCATCTGGGATGGCAGATGATATGTGGGACTGTCATGAATAAGCATTGTGATGTTTGTAAATGTCCGAAGGAAGACACTGCTTGTTAGCACAGCAGTTGGTATGCAGTCAGCACTGCGAGAAGCTCACTTTATGCAGTAATCAGCAGAAGCTGAATTGTGTGCCTCGGGTCCATCTCTGTAATATGGGTGGGTGTAAGGTTGTTCTTCCATAACTTGTTCATTTTGGTGGTGAACTTGAATGGCCCTTATTTTGGCAGACCTTTAGTCTTTCTTAGTGCTTTTGTGATAAAGATAATTATTCTGTTTCTTAGGTTCTGTGTCAGAGGTGATGTTTAAATGCCTCACATCTGATCATACCTGATGATGATAATGAGCACAAATGCATGCTATGAAACGTGCCATTGCTTTGACAGTGTAATCTGAGTTGATAGGTGAAGGGACAATTTGGACACAAAGGTATAAAAGAATTTGCAGAAGAACACAGCATCATTTGCTTGAAGGCACAGGAGTGGAAATGCACATCTCCTGGGTCTTGTCTTCTGCCATTTTCCTTTCTCGCTGGTAGTGGATGCACAGATAGAGGTATGAACCATGAGGATACCCACAGGCCATTTCCCTCATCTTCTCTGTCCCTGACTCTATGCACTAAGCCTCTTTCCTGGACATATGTGCTTTGAAAAATACTATTTAGACCAGTTTTGGTTGGAATGATTGGATGTAATTTATGTGACAGGTTAAGTTGAGCATTTTAGATAGTAAAGCTAGTCCCATAGGAAGCTCTGGGCTGTACCAATTATGAAGAAGAAGAAATTTGTGTATCTATCATGCAATTTGCTTTATACTGCAGTTAAGACATCCATTTTGATTTGTGTTTAAGTGAGTTTTATTTGCACTTAGCTGGTATATGTATCTGCCGAAATGGGTATGAAACAACAGTTTAATGAAATGGCATCTACTTTAGTAAATCAAATAGCTGACTTGACTGTTCTTTTTCTCAGTACCTTTGGGATATGTGGTGCAGAATATCTACAAGAGTGCAGGGCTTAAAATGTTTGTGGTTCATTGCTATTGGGATTGCCAATGTTTCTTTGGTATGAAGGTTTTGGGGTAGGGAGAAATATATTATTTGAGTCTCTTCAGGTGTTTCTGCTTCTGAAGTATGATATGCAAATAATATACTGATTTTATACAAAAGAATAATAAACAAGAAGAAAGCCAAACAAAACCCGACATGAATTCCTAACTCAAATACTCTCTTTCAACTTAAATTTAAAATGGAAAGTGTTGAGGTATGTCCAAAAGTTTATCAAACCCAAAAGAGATTAATGCAGTAGGATGGTTGCACTGGTTGGGGTGCAAAGAAATGAGGAGGGTGTGAAATTTACATGAGCAAATGCACTCACTCCATCAGGCTCTTAATTGAGGGGACAGCAGGATTATCTGCAGCATGGAGCCACACGCTTGTGCTATTTCTGGATTTGTGTGTGAAAGTGTCAGCAAAAACAGTGAAAGACTGCCTCATTCTTTATAAATTAAAGTGTGCATTTTAACATGGAATTAGATGGGTATTCAAAATGGATATTTTGTATGCAGCCTGAGGTGACTGGCATCTTGAGTTTAGGAGTGGTCTGTGTAATTCTGTGGATGGGCAGGAGGAATTAGGGAGTTGTCATATTTTCCACTCCATCAGAGGCCTCTCCAAGTTCAGTATTAGCACAAAGTATGCTTAACTGTGGTTCCTTTAAACAAGGTAAAAGGGAAGTGAAGGGTTACATTCATTCAAGACAATGTCAATTTTAACCTGGTCTGTTCTGCAAGTGACTTCAAATTAGCTGATCCACTTACCTGTGCTTCTGATCTGTTACTACCAGTTGCAGAGTTCTCGTATAACTTGATCATAAATATTATGTCACTTTACCTTTGTACTCTAAGGGAATGTAGCTTTCAGGTTTTTTTTCTCTTGCAAAAGAGATAATCAGTTGTTTACATGGACTTTCATAGTCTCTTCCAGATGACTAATCTGGGACCACCTTTATAGAAGCATGTTGGGATTGACATTCACTGCTACTGATTATGCTTGCGGTTTTGAGCAGGATTTTATCTTGGATTCCTTAGTGCTTGTCAAGCAAGCCAACGTGTCTCAATCTCATGCTATTTCTGAATGTAGCTTGTTCTTTGTTCATGCCCAGTTATTCTTTTCACGCAGTCCTCAAAGTTCTTGTTCTCGTATCCAAGAGCTCTTTTGCAGCATTACCAGGCTTTATCCTGAATTAATGGTTTCCAGTACAACTCATATTCATCTCCTAGCATTGTCAGACTTATGTTATATGAACAAGAAGGCTGTCTACTCTGCCTGGCTTTCCGTTGGTGGCTTCCTTTTATGCTCAGGTGAATCGTTGGTATTTTTAAGAAAGGTTGGAAATGATGTCTGCTTTCTGAGACTAAAGCTTTATGTACTCCTCAAATGGGATTATGCTCAAGCAAGATAAAGCAATAGCCAGGTACAAATACCCTGTGGGAATCTCCCATTATGTGAGTGGATTTTGATCTTTATTCACACAAGTTCAGGTCTAAAACTATTTCTTGTAATAAAAATAGGTGCTTTACTAGGAGAACCTTATGTCTTGTACCAGTTCTCCAATTAGTTAAAAGCCATTTTCTTTGTGGTGAGTATTAAGTTATCTTATGTTCAAAGAGCTGACTCTAAAACATATAGTTTGGTCTCTTAAAAAAACAAACAAACAAAAACCACCAAACACAACCCACTAGTTTTTTGTGATCCTTTTATTGTTCAAGGCAGGTTCAAACTATATCCTCTACATCATTTTCCTATTATAAGTTTGTTTTCAACTCTTCTGAGTTGTAAAATCTAGTGCAGATGCATTTAATTTGTATTTTATATTATTCAATGTAGGTGTTTTTTTTCTTTGTAGGGAATACAAGAGGAGTCCTTTTATTTAATAAAGTACTTGGATACAATACTTTGAAAGATGCATGCAAAAAACCCAACCTAGCAACTTTATAGAAGTCTAGAGAGGTAGAGAAAAATACGTTAGAGAAAATATCATTCAATTTATTTTATTGAATTTGTAATTGATAAGACAGTCCTGTAGTCTCAATGAAGCAGATTATGAACATGGACAAAATTGGGAATACATTTAAGAAAACTCACTTTGTTCATTTCTATTGCTCTTTTAAAATTATTTTGGTCTATTTTTTGAGGCTATTAAAATAACTTGTACTTTTAACATATTTAACCTTTTAAAAGCATCCTACTTTTTTTTTTTTCATTATTATTATTTTTTGTTGGCTGCTTTGCATTTTAGCAGGTGAGATGTTTTAATCCTGGTTTTGTCTAACAAGGAACTCGTGTAAGTCTGTCTGTTCTTTTATGTTGGTCGGTTTTGTTGTTGTTTTGTTTTTTTTTCCTCCTTCTCCTTCCTGGGTGTTGCTTTAGAATGTCATAATATTTGGGGTTTAGGTCTTTGATAGAAAGCAGGAGTTATCTTATTTCATCCACTAGAGAAATAAATATGACCCAGTACTGACAATTGGTGATGTCTGTTATCTTGTGGACTCTTTGTTTATGAGGGCACTAAAACACGAAGTCTGGACTGTGTTGTACCTGGCTGAATGGATTGCAGTTACACCAGGGGTGGCAGTGTGGTCGTTATCAGGATTATTGAATGGATTTATAAACAGACATTGATGGAGAAAGCTAAGGGAGCTGAGTAGTCATTTTCCTGGTGAATCTATTCTCTATGATAGACCTATGCACGTGGTAGGTGAGGACAGAAGTCTAAGATGACACATGCACCCATGGACACCTTGCTTGCCTAGATACTCTTACGTACATTGTAGAAGAACACTTAAAGTAGAGTGCAAGTTAACTGAAGGTAAGTAATGATTTAATGACAGGTTTCCAAGTAGAATACACCAACTTGTCAAATTGTTTATCAAGCCAAATAATGTTATGATAATGCTGGAAAACTGTCTGTTCCTCTTGAAGCATAATCCAAGATAGCTTTTTGGATTCCAAACTTGATTAACTTCCTTTGCAGCAGTCAGATATGTCAGATGAGGACTTTTTGTCAAGTAAGTTTGTATGTAAATCTGGTGTTGTTAAGTATGCCAGAAATCTGTAAGTACAGGGCTAAAGAGGAAAGGGTAAACTATATAATATGGAACTAGCTACAAACCAGGGTACATGCAACCACAGTCTGATAATCTAAGTCAAGAGTGATTTTGCTTACTGCAGTTCTGCTGAGTCTAGTACAATGGGTCTAATTTCAGGTTTTTGTAACATGGACAATTTTGAGGCTGGTAGAACAAAACAAAATACTAGCTACTTGAGTGGTTTTGGTTTTCTGAATTACCTTGTACTGAACAGCTAATGTTTGTGTTGTGAAACAGCCATCTGTTTTTAAAGAGAATCTTGTTCAAATGTTAAATATTCTAAAATGTGTTAGTGAAGAGGCTGTCAGCCATTTGTCATACTACACCATTCACAACTTTTCATGCACAGGAATAGCAAGCTGACTTCCTATTCTTCCAGCATCAAAATACAGGCTAAAAAAATAACTTGGTTTGCCTTGATTAATTGATTATTCTTTGTTAGAAGGAATGAAAATGTATTTACTTCTCAGAACCATCTGGTTTTTACTGTAATTTTGAATTAAAACATTCTACATGCTTTGTGACCAGAGATGAAAGAAATAAGAAAAAGTTGATCAGATATGTATGGATGGGTAATAAATTGTTTGACAGGTGGAAGCATTGCAGAATATGATGCCTCCTTGAGGAATTTCAGAACAAGATGAAGATTAAACATGGCAGTTCTCTGTTTTGATTTGTACTGAAAGAAAGAGGAACACATCTTCTGAAAGGAAACTGGTCCCTTAAACATATGGGGAATTTTTCAAGGTTGGCTTCAAAATAGTCTCTCGTGCTTTTTTAACACTGTAGGGTACTGTGCACCAGGCATTATGCATATGCCATTCACCACAGTATCCCAATAGAACTTGTTGCCCAGATGGCGCAAACCATATGCCTCTCGATAGTTTATCTATGTTTGGGAAAACTGTCTAAAAATATAAGAAAGGTCATAAGACTTCTCAAAAAGCAGCTTTAGGGAGTTTCTTTTGAATAATGCCTCTAGTGAGTTTCTTTTAAATACTGTTCCGGAGGTATTCATGCTGGTACCTTTCTGTTTTCTTTTTCCTTTTTTTTTTTTTTTTTTTTTGGTGTGTGTGTGAGTGTTTTTTGGCAGAGATAAGGAGCTATGGAATCATACTTCGTTCAGTGCAAGACCACAGCTCTTACGGCATGCACACAGGCTTCACCAGTCGGTTTGCATGGATAGTTTTTCCCCATAGGAGGTGCTTAATAGGTTTACAGCACAAGGCTCAGTCTTGGGTCTCTCTCTCTCTTTTTTTCCCCAGTTGTCTGAATGAACATTTTTGGATATGTAACAATATAGGAAGCCAGTTCATTTTCCTATTTGTTCCTGTGTCTTCTCTAATTCATTCAACTATTTCCAAAGGCTAAAGGAGAGAATTCTCTCTGCCCACATGGAAGTTGTTAAAATACATTTTCTGTTTTGCTTACCTGGCACAGATCCACAGAGGGATGGCAGTCTAATTAAATTTCCAGCATAGTGGTTCTTTGAAGTATCAACTAATTAGGAATGGGCATTGCAAAAGTTTAGACCAGCACTCAGGAAAAGAATGCTTCATGTAACCATCACTAATTCATTAGGATAACCAAAGCTCATTTCCTTTGAGTAAAGATTTGCACATTCTCACCTACAGCAGTGTACTATATATAATACTTCTTTGTAGCTCCTCTGAAAGCACAACTCTGTTTAAAAGTAAATTAGCTAAATTGAAAGGCTAATTGCTTTGAGCTTCAAGTACAAAGGATGTCCACGCTTAGATTTCTTTGCCAGCTGCAAGAAGTTGAGAAGATGTGGTTTCAGAAATCCTAACAGGGTATCTCATGACACCTAAGAATTTTAATGTGGTGTTATATTTTCTAATGTATTTGAATACTTTTCTTATCCTGCTTTTTTTCTCTGGTTTCACATTCTCATCTTTTAATTTTTGATTTGGTCTAGTCCTCTAAGTCATTTAGTAAATAGAACTACAGCAATGTAGCCCTCTTTATAATGTGTGTGTCACTCCAGTGTGATCCACAGGATCATGTCCTGTCTGAATGGGATATTTTCATTTGTGGAGCTCACAGGATTGATCTACTGTATTTTCTCCATATTCTAATTCCCATTCTTTATCTCTTAATGAAATCATACTCTTGTTTTTAGTCTTAAACCTACTTTTAAATACTTTCATAATCCTGTCTAAAACACCTACTTTTCATAATCACATCTATAACTGTGACTAAATTATTTGTTTGATTTCACAGAATATAACGATCATGTAACTTCTCTTTATTCTCAGTTTGCTGACTGTAGTGTCAAGTAGCTGCTTCTGTTACGTGATAATGTTATTGAGCTATGTGTAAGCCTGAGCAACAAAATGGCCCCATTTCATATCTGATTCCTGGTGAGTGAGAATAAGTACCATCCAGAACTATTCAAAATCTGTCTGCAGTGAAAAGCTGTTTTTGAAGGAAAAAGACACTTGCCAAATGCTTGCATAAATTTGAGGTACTGGGAAGTGCACAGAATAGGAAGACTGCTCCAGTTTTTTGGTTTGTGAAGTTTTTGTGTTGTGTTTGTTTTTTGGGTTTTTTTTGGGGGTGGGGTGGGTGTTTAGTTATAATTTAGTGTGTATGTAGTAGTTTCGTAGTGTAAAGCATGCTGATTGCCTTTGAAAGAAAGGGTACTTCTTACAAAATGTATCTGCATTCATTTCTGGCTGCAAGTACAGATCCTCTCCATGGTCAGACTGGAGTATGCTGCTGCATGCGTTCCTAAAGCCAAGGTTTAAAATGCTCAACACAGGTATTTTTTTCAGAAGAGCTTTGTGTCTGCTGCTCCCAGCAGTCATTGGAAGGTCAGTGCTGCTTATAATCAGGCCACCTTTTAATTTAGATACAGGCCTTTAGGCAATCAAGGTTATTCTATAATTTCAGTTTGTGATTTTTAATTCTTAAATTAGTAGTCAGAGATTGCTGTAAGGAATCATTTGTCTTGTGTTAATGTAACTAAGACAGTCCTTTGTAGTAAAAGTGAGTTTAAAACTATTGTGTTTGTAAAAGCAAAAGTTAAATTTGGACAGTGGATTCATCTTGGTTGTCTGAAGTCTAATTTTCTTTCCAGGCTGGCAGGTGGGATGCTGCCTTAGGGTGTAGGTGAGGTGTTTGAGTCCTTGCTATGCTTAGTTGTTCTTTCTGGGTGTGTCCATATTAAAAATGTTTTTTGGTCATGTCAGGAGTGCACTTTTGAGGCAAGTGTTCTGATTTTCCCAATTAACGCTTCTTTGGTTCTTATTTCAGCAGTCTCAGACTTTACCAATTGACAGGTTCTGTTCCTTTGGATGAAAATAAATCAAAAAGTGCAGTCTAGGAGTGTATGTATCTCTTGTTGCAGTAATAATGCAACCAGGTTGATGCTTTCCAAAATGAACTCCTTTTGAAAGGTTTTGGTGCTGTTAGAGGTTTTCAGCAGCGGCTATCGGCTTCATCAGTCTGCCTTTCCATGCAGATTCCTGATGCAGATGTTTGGCTCTGCCACTTTTAAATCTATCCAAACCAACTGAGTTTCATTACGATCTTAGAGAATATTGAAATAATTCAAAATATAATTCAGTAATCATTATTTGCTTTCTGCAATTAAACTTATGAGATTTCTGATAAGCCAAGATTTTTAGGCTGTTACCTATTCTATTACTAAGTAATTGTGTTTGTATGTTTATAGCATCTAGAACAATGTAATATTGAACAAATACTTCTATTTCAAAATATTTTACTTCAAGGAGCAAAGGCTGCAACAGTGCTGTTGGAATAAAAATATACAGAAAACAAAGGGAGTAGGGAAAGTTATTTATGGTTAAAAAAATACATTGCAAAGTAACAAATACCAAAGCTCTAAGCAGATTAAATTTTCAGATGAAAATGTCATCTAAGCTCAGCTGAGTCGAGGATCTTGGTTGCTTGCCTTGAAATATGATACTTACGCTTAAATGATTTAGTGTGACAGTCTCTAGCCTGGGTTTTCAGGATCACTAGTATTTTGTTTTTAAAAGCGATTAAATTCCTGGACACTACAATTATTTTTTCATAATTATTTTTTGTTTTAATATTTGATGTGATGTGTATCTTAATTGTATTGTTTATATTTTTTGTTTATTTGATGACAGAACTGTCAGTTATATGAAATAAATATATGACTACCACTATGAAGTCTGTTTATTTAGAATACTTGATTGCTGAATCATGCTTGAGGAAGAATTTTTACAAACACTAAAAATTTAAACATGGGCTAGAGTTAGGAATGTGATGAATTACTCCATCCCACCATATAAACGATTCTTTAAATAACCTGTTTCTGAAGTTGTTACCATTCACATGTCTGTGCCAAAGAACCAGACTTTCTCCTGGTAATATACTTGCCTGGATAATGAGCAGAGTGTTCTAGTACCGCTTGTGACAACACTGTTCTGGGTGCATTTGTTTTGTTTTGTGTGCCTGGAGATGTGGTCTGTCTTACTCCTCTTGTCTAGCAGAGTGGTAGGTACACACAAAGATTTCTGCTGCTGTGGTATCTGGGCTGAAAAAGGGACCTTGCATTTAAAACCTCTTTGCTTCTAGAAGCTGAATATAGGTGCAGTCTTGCTTGAAAAGAGCTATTCTGCACAGCTCCTTAAGCCAGACTTCCAGAATATTTGGATGATGGTGGGATAGAATAAAGCGTAAACAGCAAGCCTTTTAGCCAATAAAATGGAATTATTTTCTATTTGAATTACTCTAGGCCCTTCTCACCCTTATAAGGAGCCCTCTCCCTTTCTTTACTGGTTTAGCAGCATACCTTAAATAAAATACACACCTACATACCTCCTCCCCTATATATATAAAACTGCTCTACGTGCAGTTTGGCTCATTTATCATGAGGTTTTTATTCTCTAGGGTAAAGTGCGTGTTTCAGACTCTTGGATTGTTGTCTAGGGATTGTAATTTACTGTGCATTTTTGTAGCTCCCACAAGACTAACTTCTAGCTGACATTTTTCTGTATAATAATTTTAATTGTAAAGGTATTGACAGACTACTCTGTACAACATCCTAATGCTTGTTTTAAGGCTGAAAATTTGGATATATATGAAAATGTATATAAAAAGATAGTCTTCTTTATTCCAGAGTTTCAGTAACATCTCTGTCAGCATCTTTTTTTATTGAATGATTGTATTTGGGGTAGTGGGTACTGCTATGGGCATTTGAAAGTAGAAAAACTCTGGAACCAGCACTTAGCAATGCAGAGGAAATGTATTTGAAAATAATCTTAACCTCTGCAGTAATAAACCTGATTTAAAATAGGGAGCTTGCAGAACAGAATAATGAGTTGTTGTGAGTTGTCGTTGTGCACAGACTGTGATGTATTGCCAGCTTATTATTTCTGAGCTCTGCAGTGTGTCACAAATGCGTGTATTTCTTTATTAAGCAATGCCTCTGTAATTTGGAACCTTAGTTGTTGGAACTGGTCTTTGGTTTGTGTTGTGGAGCATTTTAAAAAAGAAAATGCTGATTTAGTAGTAAGTATTATTAGTTGGCTTTTAGTAACAATTTTGTCTGTTTGATTTGTAGGTATGAAGCGTCCATTAAGTCCTGACCACGTCTTTGAAGATGGGATTATGAATCAACCAGCTGTTCTACGGGGCTTTGAAGAAAAAGGACTGAGAAATGACAGACAGGACTATCAATTAAGTAAAGAAAAAAAGAAGATACTGTTTTCCTTCTGTGAAGTGTGCAATATACAGCTGAACTCTGCAGCACAAGCTCAAGTTCATTACAATGGGAAGTCTCACCTGAAAAGAGTAAAGCAGCTAAATAATGGAAAACTCCCTACAAGTACAACTCCTGGCACTTTGTTTGCAAGTACAAGCACAGGTACATGATTAGTAAGAGATGTTGGATTTCATTCAAGAGATCTGAAGAAGCTTTTAAGCTCTACCTCCCCCAACCAACATAACCATTAAAATTAATATAGATTAATAGTTAATAATTTGCTGTGTTCAGAATTACTGGTATATTTATTTTTCTGTGAAGCCAACTCATATTAATGCAGTATTGTATCAATGCATGATTGATGGCTGTGTCAGGCCTTGCATAGTTGAGATATGGTCTGTTTTAAAAGTAGCTGTTGTCATTTCAAATAGTCATGTGTTTTTGTCATCTACGTTTGTTCCCAAAACAAAGTTCTGGAGGGATGCTACAGGAACAGGAAAAGCTTTTAGAAGAAAGTGTAATAGTGTGAAGAGGAAGAGGAGAGCTGGGGTTTAGAGCCCTGACCCTTTCATTGTTTCTGCTTTCAGTGGTCTGGGTTTTAATTACTCTCATTCAAATGAGAAGTAATTTGAAATAATGCTTTTTCCTTACTGGGTAAAATGAAAGAACAAAAGTACCAAATGCTTTGATGCTTACAATTTAAGGATTTTGCTGCAGGATTGTCCTTTTTCTGTAAGGTTCCAATAGCATTGAAGAGACTTTGTTAGAGAACTTTAAGTGTGTCTTTTTGCTGGTAGTTGAAATAGATACTTTCTTTGTTCATCTCTACCTATTTTGTTATGGGGGTTTGACATTCTGTAGAATCCAAAATGGTCAACGTTGGTCTTAAAAAGTACTTTTTACATCTCAAGCAAGTATAGCAATTAATCTTTTCTGAGTGAGATAAATAAAATGCTGCAGATTTAAGAAATTACTGTCTAGATCAAGCAAAAGCTGCTGCTTATTAACACTTGGTATTGATGAAGTAACAGATCTCAGTCATGAAAATAGTTTTTGGTTTGGGTTTTTGTTTTTGTATAGAAACAGTCAAACTGCATTAAAGGTTTAATTCTTGTTGATTGAATTTGACTTTTCTAGAAGTCTGTGGTATTGTTTTGTTTTGTTTAGAACCAAGGAATGCAAGGGTATCACTTGGGTAAGACCTGTACTCCAAAAAATTAAATTCCTACTGAATAACACATAAATTACTTAATTGTGTGCATTCTTAAAATAACTAAATTGCTATGCAACATTGTAAGTTAATTTAAATTCCTCTGGGAAATGGAAATGTTTGCGCTGTGTGTTTTCTGTTGCTTTTTGTTAGTTGGACCCCTGCAGTTGGTGTCATCGCAGTCATTCCTGGGGACTGTAGCTGGTGCTCTGGCACCGATTGCTCAAAGAATGCTCTGATGCTGAGAATGTTTTGTGTTTGCTGGAACACATGCTTTGGGGTTACTGTATAGCTTAGGAATTGAGCTTTAAGGAGTTAGGAGTTAGAATCATAGAATGGTTCAGGTTGGAAGACGTTAGAGATCATAAAGTTCCGACCCCCTTGCCCTGGGCAGGGACTCCTCGCACTAGACTGGCTTGCTTAAAGCTCCATCCAGCCTGGCCTTGAACACTTTCCAGGGATAGGGCAGGAGTTCATGTTTCTTTCTGCTGTTCACTGATGTCTATATTAGATTATATCCTAGTTTTTACTAGTTATCCATGTTGAAATAGACATTCTGTTCTCATAGCTGGAGGATGTTGGTTTCATAGTATTTAAAAGAAAAAAATGCCTTGCTTAGGCAGGTTACCATTATTATTGCATAAACAATATACTGCTTAAGAGCTAGTAGAAGAACAAGATTTACTGAAATGTATACTTCTCAAAGAACACTTTCAAAAAATAAGTAGAAATTAATTTTCATATAAATTGACATTATCCAGGTTCAGTTTTAATTCATATCCTCTGGAGTGTTATTACCCCCTGTAATGGGAGTCTGCCCGTGCCATTTCTTTGGCTGACGTTGCAAACCGATTTAATTGTGCAGATGGTGAGAGAATGATTATATTCATCTCACCTCAGCAGTGAGCAGACTATTCCATGTGTGAAGGAAGCAAATAGTCCCTATCATACTTCACTGTTAGAACTGCATCCCCTTCTAATGAACCAGGTAGCAAACAGTTCAGCACCCCTCAGAAAGCTTTCTGCAAGACTTCCTGCTAATCTGTGGTTGGAGTTTGCCTCTGCTCCATAGGATGAGTGTGAAATTAATAACATTCCTGTTGGAAAATAAGGTGGCTGTAAAATACACATGACTATACATATTCTTCGACAGTACAGAAATGAGGATTGCAGGCCTTCCAGAACTGTCTTGATCCTGTGTCACAGAGCTGACCCGTGCATCATCGCTGCTTTTAGTCTCCTTGGCACTTGATGGACTGTCTTCCAAGTGATGAACACAAAGGAGTCATGAGATGTATTTTGTTGTTTGCCCTCTTCTGAGGTCCTCTCTATGACAGGTGGCCTCAAGTTGTTGTAAAGCATCCTTTTAATTGACTTCCCTTCGGTTTCACAACTTCGACCTCATCTGTTGCTCGTAACTTTCAGTAATCAGTAATGAAGTTTACCAAGATCCAATAATTGTGGAATTCCAGTTCTTGGCAATAATACTCTAGAATGTATAGATGGAGTTTTATATACTTAAAGTCTAAATATCTGCTCAGAGATAACTTTGAAGTTACTTCTTTGTATTTAGAGTAAGTGTATAATTGTCATAGAATTTTAGCAACATATTTTTCTAAAAACCCTACTGTGTTTATATAGATTCTTGTTTCTTTTGTCACCGCTACCCCATTACTGAAGTCTAGAAGCTATTCTGCTATTGTACCTGCACCTGCAATTTCAGTTACTTTTACAGCAATTAAAATTGCATATAAAATAAAGTTTACAGCTGCTTTTCTTTACATTGATCAAATCAGTAAATTAATTAATTAAATTAGGAGGTTCTGGGGACTTGATTCACTCAATGAACTCTTCATTTTATTTAGATTGGTGTTAAAAATCGTGTGTGAGGAAAATAGTATTCTTACAGTTCTAAGTGTATTGCACACAATGTTAGAGCCGTGGCTCTTAAATGTTAGTGATTGTTCATTTCCATTTGTACCCATCCTGTCTTACTACAGCTCAGGCTGAAGTTTGTCAGTGACACCGTCCCCAAGGGCCATCCCTGTCCTCGTGCCAGGCGTATCTGATGTACGGCCAGGCTTCTGCCAGAAGGAAAGAAACGAATTTGTAGGAAAACAAGGAGGTGTGTATTTGCTCCTGCAGCTCGGATTGGAAATTATTCTGGTTAAAGAAAGGGTAGTTTCTTGCAGCTTTGGGGAAATGCATTTTGCACTGGGTCTGTTAAAAGCTTTTTCAGCAGTACAATTCCCCGGAGCCTGCAACGGTGATAGCTGTGGCTCAGGCCTCAGCTGCTTGGAGTACCCAAAATCCCACCTGCCACCCCGAAAACAAGAGCTGAAGTATCTACCCTTCAAAGGGAGAGGAACCAGTTTTGAGAGCGTGGTACGAGCCTGGCGAGTTCAAGGCTGCTTTCCTCCTTGTCTGCTGATAGCTGGCTAATGAGCTAATGTTTCAGGAGATGAAGGCAGGAGGGGGGCAGCCTTTGGGCGGCGGGGCGGGAGCGTGGCTGCGGGATGGCAAGGCTTCCACCAGGTGGCGCTGCAGCCCGGGCGATGGAGCCAACAGCCGCGGCGCTGCGCTCCGCTGGCTTCCTCCGCCCGGGTCGTTTTCTCAAGCCTGTTTTTTTATCAAGCAAGATATCTGTAGGGATAACAGCGATTTGGTTGTTCGTGTATGCTGTGGATAGTTTTGCGGGAGGCTTTGTTATGTTCCTTCTGGTTCTCGTTTGGAGATGATACCAATTTTGCTCCGCAAATTCTCATTGCTTGTTTCCTGGCATCTCCTGATTCTCTCTGCTTTGCCCCCCATGCTAACATAGGAATGGTTTTTGCAGTTTCAGGAGTGGTCTACTAGGAATACTTATCAAAGTCCAAATTATACAGACCTTTGGAAATGGGTAGGGTAGTTTCATTTTATTACAGAAAGTGCCCAAATTCTAGAAGTGGGCAAAACAGAATAACTTTTTTTCCTGGGTCCTAGGTTGGTTTAAGCAGCAAATGTGGTTTAGAGTCCAGATGCCACTCATTAATGCCTGTTTGCAGACCTTTCTGTAGGTTTGGCTGGAAGTGAGACTGGAACGTCAGTCCTCTGGCAGTGTATTCTGGTTGCAGCTTTGCCTGTTTGCTCTTGAAATCTCTGACCTTGCAGGACTGGGAGGTTTTTGAAAACGCTACAGGCCCTTATGCTGTGACTCTTTGTAGGGAACAGTCTTACAAGTTAGTATGTTCCCCTGTCATACTGAGGAAATAATGGCAGGATGATTTCCTGAGAGATTATCAACACACAGTTGTGTGATCTGGCTCACAGCAGTGACAGCCAGGAATTCGTTGAACTAGCAAAATAAATACATAAATGACTAGACTGTTGTATTCATGACTTAAATCAGGCCACAGAAAGGGCTGCATAAGGCTAGTGCAAGGGAAAGGGTAAAAAAAAACCTTGGACATGGGAGGAGAGAAAGGGAACATGGAGAAGGCAAAATTTTTTTCATTTTTGGCATTGGGGATTAGAACTGTTTTACCTCCTTGTGCAATGCCATATTGCATTGGCAGTCTAGGAATCCTTTCAAGTCAATGGAGGACAGGAGGCTTACATTTGTCCCTCAGAGTATCTGTGGACTATATGACTAACTTGCATATTAGTTTGCCAAATGTCTACAGTTAGGAAGTGTGAATAGTGTCTTCAGCTACGTCAAATGAAAAGGACCTTCTTAAACATCTAAATTAGATGAATAATTACTTTTCTAAGCATTTAATTTTTTCTTTTTCTCAAAAAGTAAAACTGACTACTGGTAGACATTGAGAAATTATTCTGTAAATATTCCAGCTAGTCATAAATCCACATGGCCAACTTTTGGCCTGATGCATATGAGGAAGCCTTTTCTTTTTTTTATTTCTTTTTTGTTTTTTTTTTAAATGAAACTGAAAGAATTTACATTGCTAGGCGACGAGGTCACTGCAAGATTAAATGATGGTCTGTCACAATAGAATGAAACTGCAGTTCATTACTCAGATTTCAGTGGAGTTTTTCCTTGGCTTTTAATTGTCAGAAGAATCTTATCCTAAATGGAGGTCTTTATGTGTAAGTTTGGATCCTTAGCTAGGCCAAGACTAGCTTTCTAATGGGTAGCTTAGTTGTCATCTAAGACTTTGGCTTGCCAACTTAAGCAAAAAATTCTGTTCTCCTTTACTTTAAACCTCTTCCTCTAGGTCCTCAAATTCCTTATCAATGTTTGTCTTTCATTTTTCTAAAAAAAGAACAAGGATAATTTGACTTTTATTACAGAAGATCTTTATGAATTATTCTACCAAGTACTCAGAGGAATGTTAAGCAGCAATCAAAAGTGTCTTGGAAAAGTTTGTGAGCTGAGTCCTAGTAGATGCATGCATGCATAGCTGTAGAATTGATGTGTAAGACTATCGAGAAGAGGAGGATAGTAGAAAGCACTGTGAGTTTATGCTTTCTTCTGTTATGTCAAATCCTTTTTTAGACTTGCAGAAGGTCAGTACTTGTTCTGCCTTCCATATCTGCAGCCTACAGCCCAACCTTTTGGAAAGCAGTTTGAAAAATGTAGTTGTGGGGCTACACAAAGTGGAGCAGCATCTCAAGGCTTTTTTCCTCTGCTCTCCATGTGAAAGGGAGGTTGTTCCCCATTTTCCTATCCTATATTACTAGTCTATTTGGAAAAGGTTAGACTCTTTTGGTAAAAAGCAGAACTATTACCTTTCCCCATTATAATAATGAATGAAAAAGCGTTACATTCCTGTAATGCAACTTAGATTATAAACTGCTGAGAAACTGAGTATTTAACTTCTTACTCTATAGGGTCTGTTGACTTTTTTTCTTACTGAGTAAGTAAGTAGTCTTTTGAATGAGATTGTGGACCCATCTACCAAATGCATTCTTTCCATGACTTGAGTATCTTCCACAACTTAACAAATATGTAACGTTACATAAATTAACATTTTTCTTACAATATGAAATATATTTATGATAAATGATTGCTCTATTTCTTTTACAGCAGTCATGATTAGCTGCTCTGAAATTAAGGGGCTTTATTATATTGTTTTGGTGCACTTAATGCTTCTCATAAAATGTTCATGATGAGAGTTAATATCAAGGGACAGAGCTGACATGAAGGATGATTTCTTGTTTGCTAAAAACTATGAGCTATATTGATAATAACTTATTCTGTGTTTGAGTAGCTACACTGTGAAAGTACTGGTAAAATTCCTAAAAATAATAAGTAGATGATATACTTACTGGTAGTCTTCAAATTAAAAAAAAATATGGAAAATTACTGTTTCATTGAGATTGGCTGATTTTAAGTAGTTGTCAAGTTGCATTAGAGCAAGACTTAAAAAAAATACATAATAGAAAAAAAAAAGAGCTCACTTGATTTGATGGTGAAACCTCAACCTCATTTGATTTGATGGTGAAGGTTATCAGACCAATTATTCATTTGTAGCCTCAACTTCATTCTCTGAGAGGTGGAGAGCATAAGAAGGACAATTTATAAGCAAACAAGACTGTGTGGCTAGTATGAAAAAATGTGGTTTATGGCGGGTGGTGCTTTGGGTGAAGTGAGCTAGGGTTTCCAACTAAAATTGGCTACCACAGTTGGCACTCTTTGCCACTAGTGTATGCATAAATATATTCTCGTATCAAAACTCTCTGCAAAATTCCTTCTTGGAGAGTTTGACCTGTCTTCTGGGGCAGTTATGCTGTGGTAAAGAACTAGGATTTAAGACATCAGATGTTCTAAGGTCTAGCACCAAAAATACATCTGCTCGCCAGCCATGATTTCAAGTTGAAAGTGGCTACGGGAGTGCTGATGACACACCTGCTCAGGTGTCATTTTAATAGCCTGGGCAATGACCTGGAGAGCTACTGAAATCAGTTGAGTTCATGTTGCTGCAAGGTCTTCTTCACTGTCTCTTTGAAGGATGTGATCCACATTTTGCAGGTGCAGAAAACTGAGATTAAAAGGGAGCTATAAATGCAGAGTCATCATTTTTATTCAGTGCACATTTCCAGCAGTGATTTCTCTGTTAAAATGACTGAAAAGATAAAATAATAAAGTCAGATTTGTTTATTATTTTTATCTTGCAAAAGTAAATCAAATACTCTGTCTTGTACAGTAAGTATCCTCATCTGGGATCAGTTCATGCCAAAATTTCTCTCCTAGTTGTCTTATGACACAGTTGTATATTTAGATAACTGTACGGGTATTATAATAAAAACTCATGTGTCTTCCTATTTCTTTGCAAACTTAACCTTGTCGTGATTACATCTGAATCCTATTACACTGTGTGTCACTGTGGGTGTGAGTATGCCCAGCGACACATGCCCTCTTACCTTTTTTGGGAAAGAAAATGTATAAAGTACCTGAAAAGGCAAAAAGATTTACATAGTGAGAAGTCTGTGTGGGAGTTGGAAGAGCATGAATTTAATAAGCCATGGAAATTTTTCATAGTAAGTAATTGAAAATTACTGTTGTTTTTGAAAGATGAAGGCATTGGTCATGTAATGTTATGCTTTTAGTTGTTGATGTTTATTGGGTTTGGTTTTTTACAAATACTTAATCTGCTGGACTGTACAGATCTTTGCTGGGTCAGTGTTCTAAAATTTTCCATCCAAATATTTATGTTTCACTTTAATAGATATCATATTTGTTTATTTATAATATACTTTGTTATGTGTTTAAAAAGTATCTATTTGTTCATTTGCATAATAGTAAATTAATCTTACTTTGAAAAGCTGTAAGGAAGCATTAATTTTTATTGTTGGATTTTTTTCAATAATGAAACCTCATCAGGATACAGGCTACCGATTCTCCTCTGTCTTGTGTTCATTGTAGAAAAGAGAGAGCTATTTTTAACATTTACACAGCCTAGATAGATGATTCTTCCTTCTCTGTGGTTTGGAGCTGAATCTGTGGAGACTTTCATAATCATATCCTTTTTTTTTTTTTTTTGGTTTGTTTGAATTTGATCACTGTAGCTGATTCCGTGCATTGATAATGAAAGCTTGGGTTGCCTGTTTCTCAGCATAAATTCACCTCAGACTTCTACTTTGACAGTGCTCTGTGTTCAGTACGCATGAAGATACAGAACTGAAATTGCTCTGCTTTCTTTACAAATGACTCAGAGTGTGCTTGTCCTTCCCTAAAATGTTGCCAGCGTGTGAAGGATTTTCAATGAGCAATGCAATAAGCCGGCATCTGGGAAGGTTTGAGGCTGCACTGGTATAACAGTGTACTGTCACACAGATGATCAGGGCTGGAGCCAAGACTGTAGCACCGTAGATCATATTGGTCACATACTGGATCCTTTGTTTATGTAACTTGGTTGCTGTTTAAGCTGCTTAAATAGTATTGCCGTAATGTGGAGCGGACTTCCCAGCAGAGGTGAGCATGATTTTTATTATTAAACTTCACTGAATTGCTTTGTGATGTGATATATTAACAGTGGATGCTTACATGTTTGGCACTATTCTGTGTGCATGTAATTTGTTTTTTAGTTATTCCAAATGAAAGGATAAGAAAATGGCAAGGCATAAAATGCATGTTTTCCTTCTATTCTTATTTCAGTATTTAAAGTAACTCTAAATATGTGGCAAGCTCCCTTTTCTTGCTTGCTGTTTGCAGAGGGCATCTATCCACTAGGTGACTTCCTATGCATTTTAAATGTTTTTGAAATTTGTCAGTGATGCTGTATTATTCTTAGAGAAGGCGGCTAATTAGCAGTGTGACTAAATACCTCTTACTAGAGCTTGTTTTCTGGTTTGTTAAATCTCAAATTATAGTTATAATGATATATAAACCACAAGAGCTGTCAGATTTTCCAGATAAACTAAGAAAGCAAAGAGTAAAATAAATTGTATACTGAATTTGACATCTTGCATGTGTCTGTCATTGTTAATATTAAAAGTTATGACCTGTCATGCCCAGGATAGCTTCCAGTAATTCATTTGCACTGACAGCTTGCTCTGAGAAGGGTATAAAATTACTGTTGCTTCTCCCTAACCTGTTAAATTTGAGATTTAGTGCAGTAAGTTTTATTTAGGGAAACAGGTAGTGTGCTAAAGGCAGCCCGTGAAGTTCTAGTAGTAAATCTTTAAGCTCAGAAGAAGCATTATCACAAACTAAACAGACTTTGTACCTGTGTTTCGATAAAAACCTTCTTTTTCTTTAGGATTTCACCTAGAACAGAACACAAAGAAATAGTTCAACTGAGTTACTTATTAAGCATTGCTGTTCTGCTAATATGTTTAGTTTGTAGTGAGACCTGCTATGATTATATTTGTTTTTGCTGATAGTGTTTTTTCTTAATAAAAGAAGGGAAGATGCTGAAAAATACTTACTAAAATGTTTTTCTTGCTTGCTATAGAAATTTCTGTGCTTACTATGTAAAGACTGCTGTGGGTTTGGTTTTTTTTTATGAGGAACTAGGGCAGCTCGTTTGTTTTCCTGCTAAATATATTTATGAGGCAGCTGTTTTATAGCTTTCAGCTCTAAAGTTATAGATAAGTGTGTATTTGTTTGACAGAAGATTCGAGAATTTCCATTTACTGCCAGTACATGTAAAGCTTGGCTAAGCAGACTGCATCAGGAGCACACACCATTTGTATTAGCCAATCTGTCTTTGCAAGTCCCAGGGCCACTATCTTGCTAGAAGCCACTGTGTGCTTTTGAAAGCATGAAATTAGTTTTATACTGAGCACATGGTTTCTCATTTAGCAGTTCTTTTTATGGTAATGGTCAATTTATGGTTCAGTGCCAGAATTTTGGTGTTCCGTCAAAGCTGATAGCTTCTGCTAAGGTGTTCTTTGGAGATAAAAACAAACAAACAAAACCCAAAACAACACAGCCCACTAAAAGGGAAAAAAAAAATCCAACAAAAATACAGTTTGTGTTGGAGATCCTACAGAGACCCTAATAAAGGAAAAGTCTCCCCAGTGACCTAACAACTCACATTTCTAATAGCATTTTAAAGTTGTTTTGATGTAGTCTTTCAGATAACATTTGTAAGCGTAATTTGTCATTCATGTCATGAAATCACTAAATTCATTGTCATCTTCTTATACTTCATACAGAGTTTTATAATCACTTTTCAATAAGCTTCTTTTTGTGACATGAAAAATCACTATCCCTCAATGCTAATTTGCTCTGATTTAATGATCAAGGACAAAATATACTTGAAAAATGTATATGAAGCACCCTAAATATTCAGGGGAGGTGCTTTTTAGAAAGCTATTTTAGGACACATTACAAACTTTGCTCTTTCTCTGGAAATCTGAAGGAGTCAAAATAAGTTGTTAGTAAATACTTCTGTAAAACTTCCTTGAATACATGTAAGTTGATGAGCCAACTTTTTTTTACCTGTATTTCATTCTTGGAAGAGTGCATTCTAACTGTCATATTGATGACTGTTCTCTCACCAGCAGCTCTCCTTAGTGTAAGATTAACGTGGTTAATGTGCACTGTTTGGCTTCACTTGGGTTACTTTATCCAATTTACATTAATCTCTCTTGTATATTAGGTAATTTTAAATTGTGTGGCTTTTAATATAGGTCTCCATAATTCTGACTTGATCCTGCAATAAGCGCTTTTTTATCATACAATATTTGCTTCTTTGCTCAGTTCTGTCAGCAAGGGGCAGAATTTGACATTGCATTTTTTGTGAAAGATGTGGTGGACTGTAGAACCATTAATGTTTGTTCTCTTACATGCTGAGAAGAGATTCTGAGTGGCTACTCTATGGCTTCCCGGGAAAGAATCTGGAGGCCATAGCTTCCAGAAGTTTACTTAAGAAGTAAATTTAAGCTGGTATACCAACTTTTTGTTACTCCATCCTCATGGAGAAGGAAGAGAAGTAGCAGCTGTGGAGACTACTGTGCTTTGTCACAGACACTTGGAAGGTGCAGCAGAGCATCACTTCAACAAAGCTCCTTTCTCAAAGCCAAGTTGTTTGGATCATTCTGTAGTCACAAAATAGATGCAGATTGACAGCTCTTTTTTTTTTTTTATACGGGTCTTAAAAATCCAAGCATTTCTGTCATTTTAGGACCTTTGAATAAATTTACTTGCTATTCTTCAGCAGGTATTTAAAGGCTAACAGACAGAAAATATTGTTATGAACATTTGAAAAACAATGTGTGACATGTCACTACCATGGCATATAAAACTTGTTTTATTTCTTTAAGTGCTTGAGTTGGAATGCCTTTCCTTATCCTTTTATTCTTTTTGGGATTCTTTTTATCGCTATGAATACAAGCTTGTCACATTTCAAGCTGGCTAGTCCTTTGTTCCAAGATGATGTTGTTTGTAAGGTGCTTTCAACTTCAAAGTTCTCGCATCCTCTTCCAAGTGTCTTTACTGCTGCATATTTCCCCTCCTGCCGTTTCACATCGGTAAGTAAAGTGAGAAGGAAGATTTGGTATGCTTTTTACACTGGACAAAAGTACTTTGATTCCTGGTAGGACTCTCTTCTGTTTCAGAAGCCATTTCTGTATCAGCTTGCCATGGCACCATAATTTTTAATTTCTTCTATTTTAGAATACATCAGTGTTAATGTATGTTGATTTTTTTTCAGTTTGAGAGGGTTTGGGGGATAGCAGCTTCACTACTGCAAGGTTACTTAAAAGGAGATTCTGAAAGGAGAAGAGGATCCTGTATGCTACAAGGAAAAAATGACTGGGGAAGTGTGCAGTGTTGTAAGCAATTCCATGTTGATCACTTGACTTTGGGTCCCAAGTCTAGCCAAGCTCTTCTTGGAAATACTGAATTTGCCTTTTTTTAGTGAAGGTCACTGATGATTTGTGCCAGAGGAGTGAAGTAAACGGAGAACTGTCATTCACTGTGGCAGCTCTGTTGAAGCCCTACTCCTGAAGCTGGAGTTTGTGTATGTTTTTCCCAGTCTGTAGGCAAAAGAGCCGGAAATGTTCTGGAGGTCTGACCTAGAATGCTCAGCCAAGAAATTGTGCATGTTTTTCAAATGCTTTCTGTTCTGTAGGTTTCTAAACAGTGCTCATAACATATCTTTGAAGGGAAAATGAGCTGAATAACTTCCCTTTTTTTGTTCCTGTAAGGATTTATTTATTTATTTATTTATTTCTGCAAGTGAGGAAAGCAGGGTACTTTTTGATCTGCATGAATGTAAAGAGAGTGCTTTTATATTGACACCGGCGGATAGGACAGATGAGAGTCTATGTTCCTTAGCTCTGGGTAGGCCCAAGACCTAGCCTGAAAAAAGATTTTTGTGATTGAGCAGGAAGTCTTTTTAATACCCTGTGAATAGAGAAATACAGCTTCTTTGAGGACAGAGATTTTCAAATTTATATAGTGTATTATAGGAGCTACCTGATTAAAAAGACAGGACTGTGAAAGCTTAGTGGACAAAACTTTTCCTGGTACGCAACTTCTGAAGGTGTCAGACTTCTTGACTGGACAAGAATTTGTGGTATGATGTGTTTGGTGATACCACTTGTTAGTGTACGTGGTTACTTTGGATGGTGTGTGAGATCTGTGTTCAGGTGATTAAAGGATGTTTCCATGTCTAGAGACTTCTGTGGTTATAATGGTGTGTTCCTTTTTGGACTTACTTGTTTTTTAGCTGCTCAGTTAGGTGAAGTTTATACTTCTACTGAGTTAGTAGAAGAGACAGAGATGATCTCTAGCGTGCTTGTTTTCCTTTTGCTCTCTTTAGGCATTCTGTAATGACAGAAATTGGAACATGTTGCCTGGAAGTTTGTGACTTCTACCCAGGGGCCTCCATTTTCTTTCTTTAGGATACTTTCTTTAGTTGAAGCAGAGAGAAGAAGGGAAGAAAACCATGAAGGAAGTTCTTAAAATTTTCTGCTCATACTGAGTTATAAATTTTCACATATGTGCAGTCTCTTCTTTGTCAGCCTAGGGGGTTTGCAATGATTACATCCTGAAATGTTTTGTTTCGTAATAGGTAGAATGAAACCATAGTTCTGGTACTGAGCATTTAAATGTGAACTGAAAAGGGGGCTTTTTTTTTTTTTATCAGCTGAACACACTTAAATGAAACATGGAGAAAATAAAGAGGTGAGGAAGATTTCTAGGCTTTAGAGGGGCACATCTGGATAAAGAGTCACAGAAATCACTTCATCAAGAAAAAAGCAGACTAGTTGGGAGGAACTGAAGGTTATTGTTAGGAATTGCAATTAGTGTATTGTGGCCAGCTTTGTTAGTGGTACCACTGAAGCCTGATATGTCTCTGGTAAGGTTCTGAATACTAAAAATCTATCCTCTAGGTAATCACTGTAGCAACCGCTTTGTAAGGAAACACAGATAGTCCTTGGTACCTGTGTATCCAGGTTACTTCTGAAAACAAGATTTAAGCTTTTCAGTCACTTTGGCTGGTGAGCAGGGTACAGACTTTCAGGAAAGCTGAAGCTGGAACACCAGAAGTTTATTTGATGGGGATTAAATCATCGTGAATCATCATCAGGGTATTTTGTAGACATGATCATAAAGAATACTTGTATGTAAGTGGTGCAGTACCAGAAACTTTGTTAATAACTGTTGACAGAAACAAGGAAAAATCTGGCAGAAACAAGTAAAAATATTGTTGTCCCATCTTCATTTTGCTTGTTATTTGCAAACTCATGCTCATTTTAATGATTTAACCACTCTAATAAGTATTTGTCCTTTGGGGGATAAATCTTTCTTTTTTCTTTTTTTTTTTTTCCTCTCCTTTCCTCCCTCAAAACAAACAAGTCAAATGACTTTGTTTTAGAGATTACTTCAAATTGTTTTTGCTGAAAAAAAGCCAAAAAAACATTGAGTTGACATTGTTCTCTTAATTGTATACTAGGCTTCTACTCTGGAAGTTGCTGTTATTGCATGGTATCTATGCTGTGGGTGTCCTATTGTAGGTAATGTTTCTCAACTGGACAATAAATGAAGCTTAAAATCCAAATCAATAAAGTAATAATTTACCAGCAGCTAATAAATCCTGTAATCTGGTTGTACATTTTAAGGAAATACCTGTGAATATCTAGGTGACGTGCTATTTACTTAAATACTTTATAAATTCTAACTTTTTAGATTTTTTGTTGCAAATAATCAGTGTTTGATACTTAGTGCTTCATACAGTTGACTAAATTGTTTAATTAAGAGGCAGAACCAGCCTGTTGTTTGATATCAGGATACCCACTAGCAAACATGGAAAAAATGAGAAAAAGATGACTTACAGAAGGTTAGTTAGAAATATATATCAAAACTGTTAAGTGATTACAAAAAAAAGTCTTTGATATAATTTCATATGTGATTTGCTACATAAACTATATAATTGTAATTCTTAATTTATAAACACATACTGGATTTGTAAACATTTGTCATATAGTTTGACCAGCTTTTATCCAAAACGATCACGTTTTTCACAACGTGGTATTTATTCACTGATCAAGCCCAAGTTTACTGGAGTCACCTGAGAAATGGGACAAAACAGAATGAGCTATTGTAAGAAGGGATAAAGCTGCTTGGGGTTTCCATGCTCTTGAGCGTGCTCTGCAACCTAAACGTGTCTTTTCCTCCTGCTCTCTTTCATGCATATGCTCAGTAACTGGAAAGATGTTAATGGGCTTGGTGGTGAAGAGGAAGATGTTTGGGTTAGAGCTTAAGTATGATGTACCAATTAACTCAAAAGGTACATTAGAATAAGAGGAATGAATTTGTGAGAGCAGAAGGCATTGCTCATCCTGATGCATGAAATGAAACAGTGACATGGCTGGAGTCAGGGTGTTCCAGGCTTTTCAAGGCCAGCTATCCTCACATGTGCAATTTATCTGGAACTTTAGTGATGAGTAATCATACGCCTTTCATGTCAGTGTTCATAGATTGTTGGCTATGGTTCATGAATAGGAGTTTGAACTGTGGCAAAAGAAAGCACAGCTTTTGGCTATTGAAAATTCCATCTTAAAAACAGGTTGCCTTGAATCAAGATGAGAAGTAACACATGGTAATTTTTGGGATAGGCCTAAATAAATACTACTTGGGGAAGTTCACACTGGATTTTGATTTTATTTTTTGTTGTTCTGTTTTTCGCTTTCTAGCCACTAGTTTGATCAGTTACCTTATTTTTCTGCCTAGTGAAAGTAATGCAACGGGTGCCAATGGTGCAGTATTCAGCCCCTGAAGGTATTGAGTGAATGCTGATGGGTTTTGCCCCCATCCAGTTTACAGGCACCTTATAATAGTGATTGTAAACTGGGAGTGAAGTTGGTCATAGCTGAAGAGGCAAATGACTAGGTAGTATGAATTTGGGGGTTTTGTTTTGGTTTTTAATTTAAAAAGTTTTTTTAACTCTTGGAGACCTTCTTGTAGAGAAAATTTGTGTTGAAGTGTACAGTTCATCAGAAAAATAATTCTAAAGGAAAGCACAAACATTTTAATTTTGTTAGGGCTTTGTGTCACTTTCTAGAAAGAAACTACTATTTGAATAAATATGGTGTACTTTACCTTTTTACCTGTGCTCAGAAACACAATTTAATAACCAAACTTTTTATATCATTAAAGTCCATTTTATGCATAATAGGCATGTTATTAATTTTTTTAAAAAAATCAAAAGGTTAAAAATAGCTTTATAAACAGAATTGTTGTGAGATGATTTAATCTTTATTCTCATTCTCTCAGTTAAACTTCCAGCCACCTTTAGAGGAGCCTCTTTTGAAGAGAAGCTTTGTTGAGTTCCCTAATTGTTGATGTAGGTTTCTTTGCATCATAGTCTATTATATACAAGAAATATATTTGAAGGGTTGTTAATTTGTTGAATACAAAGCGTCACTGAAATTTAAAGTCCTATTTAAAATTGAAGTTATAGATTTCAATTACATTTTAATCAAGACTCCAATGGCAGAAGGAAAGAGCAGGTTTTAGTGGATAATGATCCCATCTGTTGCACATTATTACACTGGACATCTACCCTGGCAAAGATGGGCCATGTTTACAGTCATAGCGTGCTTATTTTTTGCTAAAATTCCTGGGAGGTGATGGACTGGCAGACACATACTTTCTGTTTTAGACTAAATGCAGTTATTCAGTCTTTTTGCAGTTTTGCTTCAGAAATATTTGTTATGATTGTCCAAACTGTAAGTCAGTGGATGAATGGGGACAAAAAAAAAGCTATCTATTTTTTTAAAGTATTTCTGCTTTGTACTGTTTTCCTCATTTGAAAACCTGGAATTGCTTTGAAAGGTACCGAGCACACTAGCCTGTTTTTTTCAAGTCTTCCTTTTGCAAGGTTGACACGATGCATCAAACTTACTTTAACTGCCTTAAATAACTAAGATAAGAATCCTAATCACAGAAATTGTCATGCATTAATTGAATAACTATGGAGTGGAGAGCAGGAATGTGTTCTTTGTGCTGGCTGCTGATTAGCAGGCTGTTCAACTGCTTGGAGTCTCATCCATCCTATAGGAGGGGTTATCATTCTAAGAACTGAAGCTGATCCAGTTCCTCTGAAAGAGGATGTACCTTGTTTGTTCAACAGCCAGCTCCCTGTTGTGAAGGCATACTGCTGGAAAAGCCTGAGGAGTTTAGAAACACTGGATGACATGCCCATATACGAGACAGCATGGAATGTGAGTGAAAAAATGGCAATTTATATTCTGTCTTGAGTGGTCAAAAACATGTAGCTTGAAATTATATATCCTAAAATGGGTCAAAATAGCAGGTTTTAGTAAGTAGCTCGTGGTGATAATCAACAAGAAACTGATGTACTACTGTAAGTATGCTACCTAACCTGAAATTGAAATCCCTTTACTCACTGTATTATTTTTGAGACCATCTGTTGCATGAACTTGTTGCTTATTGCCTGACTTTAATAGAGTTTGAGGGTCAGTAGACATCTTGGTTTGAACTTAAGGTTTCATCTTGGTGTGAACTTAACTGTTACATAGTTGTTAGAGCACTAACAAGTAACACTGCAGAGACAGAAGAGAGGACACTGAGGGATCTGTGGTCTGGTAGAAATGGTTTGGTGGGTTTTGTGTTTTTTGTTTGTTTTTTTTTTTCCTCTTTGATCTTGTTCTTGAACGTAAGTAGAACAAAACTGTACTGTTGTAATGTGGAGCAATCAGCTGCCAGAGTGAAGTCTGAAGGGACAACTAACAATTAACTACAAATAATGAGAAAAATATTCTCGTTACCCTAATCAAAGCAAACTTGTTACCAAGAAATTTGGAAGTCAACAAATTTGTAAGCCATGTATTGTCTAGCCTGACTCTTCTGGTACAAACAAAATCAGGATCAGTGCATCCAGTGGGGCTCATAGACTCTGAGGACCAAAGGAATCGCCAAGTCTTATCTCCTGTACAATACCAGACAAAATAATCTCAGGCATTAATTCCTTCAGTAGAAGAAATTGCTTTCCCTAACATGCCAGAGTTTGCTGTTAAGTCCAATAAATCTGCAATTGAACTAGAACGTGTTATTTAGAGATACATCCAAGTTCAATTTAAGGACTTCAGGATGTGATGAATTTACTTGCTACACTGTTGAATTGTTTAAATAACCATTTACCTTTGCAGTTAAGAACTGCATCTTACTGCCAATTTGAATTTTCTAATTATGACCCAGGAGATGCCTTTCTTCCCTGGTATTACAGAACCCCTATTATTAGATACAGTCTCCTTTTTAAATGTCAAGGAAGCTTGATTAGAAGTCCAACACCGTTTGTATTAGGTGTGCAATTACAAACAAAGATTGTGTAACATCTAGAAAGAGTATGTATTACTTTTTTCTTCTAGTAGCTAAGTTTGCATCAGTGGTCTCAGTCACTCTCTGATGAATCAGAATGATAGCTTTGCCTCCACAGTTGAGGAAAGTTGGGTCCTGGTTTTTAAAGTCTGCACAACTTACTTCCAGCAGTAACAAATACTCTTTTAACCAGACCTGAATTCATAAAGCCCTCTGTTTTAGCATTGAGTTTTCAGGATTTTTCTGGACTTTTCCTCTCCTCCAGATAATTTCCAGCTGGCAGGATCAAGCAAACACTTGTGAAAGGACAGTTGGTTTGTTTTCCAGATCAGATCCCTTGCTTATGATATATGCTGCTTGTTTTGATCTGTAGAGTTTGGCCTCTGTTTCTCAAACTATGTTAAATACTGAAAGGCAGCATCTCCATGTGTCCACTTCTTGATCCCACCCAGGATGTGCAGGGACCTTTGTCAAAATTACTTTACTGAATGCTTCACTGATTGTTTCACTGATTGTTTGTTGTTTGTGGGGTTTTTTTGTGGTTTTTTTTTTGTTTGTTTTGGTTTGTTGTTTTTGCAAATGCATGAAGCTTAGTGGGCATTGGGTTTGTATAGTTTTAGTCTGATTTCCTTTACACAATATGTGCTTACAATTTCACCTAATTTTCTTTTCTTTATATTAATTTCAAAAGCTTTTATTTATGTAAACCTTCAGTGAAGCCACAGGAAACAGAATACAGAATATTCTGCCTTTTTCCTACCAATTTATAGACGTTGCATACATGGTTTACCTGACAGATGTTTTCCTATAGTTTTACTTGAAGCTTTGAAACTAGGAGTATCTGTAATCTACTCACATAAATAATTTTGAGTCTTCATCTTTTCTTGGTACACTAGTACTAGTACCTGACAGGCATGCCCATTAGCCATTGTCTCTAAACAATCTCAATGAAGTGGGAAAAAGACAAGTGTTACATACAGACTGTTATCCTTGGGATGTCTTTAACTCCTTGGAGTGTGTCCCCATCGGCCACATCCATCTATCCACAAAGATCTCTTTCTGTAGTTTGCAGTAAGAGTGGAAGCACAGTGTAAGCATACTAATTTATTTGGATGACACATTCCTTCCTGTTTTACGTAAGGTAAAATGCCTACAGTTGAGTTGCACAAAACTGTCTTGACAAGATGTCACCGTGAACAGTCTTGCTCTTAGGCCTGTGACTGTAATATATAATACTAATCTGTCTAATACCTTGCAAGCTGGTGTTCAGAATTTCTGACTCAAAAGAGTGTGCTGTCAGAGTGTGGCTTTTTTTTTTTTTCCTGATACCAAACTTTCTCCTACAGAATTGGGAATAAAAAAGTAAAAAATGTAGGTGTTGACTGGAATGTATTTCTGCAACTTCTGCAGTGTTTGCAAACTTGACCTTTCTCTAGACTCTTCTTGCTTCCGTGTCAGGATGACCCCTGATCCATACATGTACCTGTATTCAGGATTTGAGAGTGATGTCTGTGGAAAAAATGCAAATATATGCATGTTGCAATTTTTTATTTTAAGAACTGAAAATCACAGCATGGTTTGAATTAAAAAAAAGTTGTTTTGTAGCAACACTCAAACTAAAGTGGAAACACTCAAACTAAAATCAGAAGTGGATTTCTGCTCTTCTGTACCTCATTGAATGTCTGGGAAGGTTGCTCACTCCTGAATGCTGCTTTTTTTTCTCCTGCACGAACCCTCCCTCTACGTCCCCGTACTGCAGTTAGTTACCCTGGGTTGGTTACTGTTTTTTTTTTTTTTTTTTTTTTTTCTGAAACATCTTACATTCTTATAGTTTAATTGACAGTATTTGTAATCATGTGGTAGCATGTTCTCCCCTTCTCTATATTTTTCTTTTAGTATCAGAGTTTATAACTGATTTTTCTCTACAATGAAGTAAAAATGTGGCGTACTTTCCTGTGACTTTATTCCTTTAGCTGCAGAATTAACTGAAGCTTAACATATATAAAGCTTTTTTTTTTTTTATAACAAACCTAATTTTGCCTGTTCTGCTATATGATTCAGCTCTGAGAGTATCTGAATATTTTGAAACAGTTTTGGAAGTTGCAAGTAACTGTTGAATAAAAAGAGTTCTTTTTTTTTTTGGTAAATAAAACATTTATAGGATGTGGGAAGTTGGAAGGAAAATATTTTCACCCAAGGTGTTGAGCTTGGCTTGGTTCCTCTAAAATGGCAACACAATGTTTTTCCCCTTTTGTTATCCATCAGCCACACGTACATCTGAGGCTTCTGATCTTTGGCTTAAACTTCCGTTAAGTTTTCATTATGTGTGCCGCCACCTGGAGCAAAAGGCCCATCAGCAAATATTTATTAATGTTATCTTCTCCTAGACACATTTGCATAGTAATTTCTTGCTAGATTCCTGTGCTTCTGGTTGTCAAATCTGCACTGCTTCTTGTCAGCCTCACCATAGGGTATGAAAACAGTAATAAGAATTGGAGAGGACGTGGAGCATGGAGACTTAATAAAATGCTTTTAAAAAAAAAGAAGAATTGATATAATGAATTGTAATGAAAAATACCTGCCTGCCAATGAATTTCCAATAAGGCAATCTTACATATGTAGGTACTGCATGTCTTGACTTCAAGTTAAAAAGGACATGTAATTGTTCAATGTAGGCTTAGCCTTGTAGCAAAAAGAAACTTTAAACAAGATTGTAGATTATACTGTGGGATTTTTGTTGTTTTTAAAACCAGTTTTCATCCTTGTCTTGGTATAGAACTGGTCATGATCATCTTTACAAGTAAGAGGCATTTTGCTCAGAGCTTGTGTTTTATATTATAATAATAAACTGAATTTGTACTGCAGGCATGTCTTAAGACCCACAGTTCTATAATGATAGACTTGTACAGAATTATGGGAAAGTCTCATCCCCAAAATTTTAAAATCTGCTTTGAAACATAGTGCGTGAAGACAGCAGAGCAAGTTGGATGAAGAGAATGATCTGGAAACAATCACTCTGCTGAAGTCAAGTGATTTTCTTGATGTTTCTTGTGAAAGTGAATGTTTTGGCAACACTTAATTAAATCATAGTAGAAAAATAGCTGATACATGAGCAAGTACATGCAGAATAGTTTCCTGAAGTTTATTCTCTTTTACTGCATATTAAATTGGTGTGTTCCTGTAGGATGGTTGGGCAGGGTTGCTTTTCTTTTTTTAATGGACTAAAAAATGTAGCTGATATGTTAATGAGACAGCTATAAAAAGTTAATGTTTTTCCTTATACACATTGCTATTTTTTTTGTTCCATGCCTTGCAAGTAGAACTTAGCCATGAGGACATTTGTTTTTGAAAAGGAAGATTGAACCACCCTCAGGAAAGAATGACGTAGGAAGAGGTCAGAGACCTCCTATCTTCTTGTCTCTGGTTGTGATGCATGTTGCACATGCCCAGGTTTTCAGCAAGCCAGGTCCAAGTCCTCAATGTTAAATGCGAGTCCAGATTTTATGCTTGCTGAATCTTGAAATTCTGTTATATGTCAATAGAAATATGCAGTTGCATAAATTTGGAGGTTTTTAACATGGATTTATAAGCTGCTCAGCATAATCAGTGTCCTTGTACACTGCCTATTCATTCTTTTAATATGTCAAATCCTGTTAAACTCTTTTTTGATCTGGACAGAAACCAGAAATATTTTTTGATCTGGAGATGTTGGGATGGTGTTCAACATTTAGTCTTTATATCATGCATAATTAGAATGTAAGTATATATGAGAGACTGTCAAAGAAGTTGGAATGACTGCTGGTGGGGCTACATGGCATGTCTGGGACAGCACAGTAATTGGAGGGAGTTAGCAGCAGGATATTTTCGCTCAAGTTTGGCACCTGTTTCTCTGTGCTTAAGGGGGAAATTGAATTTCTTAGTTGTAGGTATTTGTTACACGAATTCTCTTTTCAGTTTTTTATTTGGTAATTGAATGGCCAATTTCATATTGCTAGGTGAAAGAAATTTGGCTTTGTTAAGGCATTTTCTGATGCGTGCAACTGAACTGTTTCAAAAATTTCATTTTTAAAAATAAATTTTCTTGGCTTTATGCATGTCCAATTTGTGAGTAAAAGCTTGCACATTCATTTTTCAGTGCTACACAAAAAAGGAAAAGTCGTGTTGAAAGGCTCAGTGAATTAATGGCTTTAAATGACTTGGAGATCCAAGATGAAAGGTTTTACAGAAATACACTGATTCTGATTTTCATTTTCCCATTACAGAACTGTCTTAACTCCCTTCCTTGGAGAGAATAAGCTTTAGGGTTGGTTGTAATTTTTGTTTTGTTTTGTTTCTTTCTCATGACTCACCTGGTTTTATATCGAGTAGTCCTGCTTATGGAAAATATAAATGACTACTTTTTTCTTTGGTAGGCGAGTCTTCTACATTTCTGTGAAACAGGCCAGGTTGTATGTCTGGCTTCACTCCAGGTAGTGAGCACTTGGAGTGAGCTGGGGCAGTGCTTCAGGAAACATGCTGCTTGCAGGAGCAGGACTCACATTTCCACTGGCTGGAAAAGTAGGAACATCAGCTGGAGTCATTAACATCGTTGTCTTTAGGGGTGCCTGTAGCTGATCTGCCTGCT
Organism: Pedionomus torquatus; assembly: GCA_013398155.1. Taxonomy (NCBI): domain Eukaryota; kingdom Metazoa; phylum Chordata; class Aves; order Charadriiformes; family Pedionomidae; genus Pedionomus; species Pedionomus torquatus. The sequence continues at coordinate 337,554 of VZRU01011950.1, read as the reverse complement.
TTCCCAGAATGGGATGCTGAAGCCAGTAAATAAGGCAATAAAATATTTCACAGGTAATAAATCTCACACACAAAAGAAAATAAGATCTAAGCAGTTCTTTCAAATGTTAGGAGATTGGGCTCGTATAGAAAAGGCACGCATAAAGAAAAACTGCTATTTTTATAGGAGGTGGTAAAGATTGTATCACAGGAAACTTCTGAAATGATCTTAAACGTTTCAATAATGAAAAAAACAGAAAAGGGAAGTAAGTCCTAAGCAATGTCTGAAAGTGAAAACGCTTAAAGTACGTGCATGTAGCTCAAGGAAATACGAAATACATGAGTGCAAGAACGTATTCCAAGGAGATATTCGAAATAAGGAGTACACTGTTAAAGAATTGAAAACTGAAAAATAAAAAAGATAGAGTTCTTCATGCAGTTTTATGGGCATGTGGAACTGATTCAAGGCATATTTCTCCTTAACTGTGCTTTCAAGGAGAAAGAAATGACCTATCTATTACTAAAACCATCATTCAAAGCAGAATTTAATTTTTCAGAATGATTTGAGTATTAGTCTTTTGTCTAATGGGTTAAATAAGCAGTTTTTCAATTTACAATCTTTTATGATGATATATATGCTTATATGTAGTATGTGCACACATAGAATTAGAAAATAACTGAAGATAATTCAGAGTACAAAACTGAGGTGAGTGGAGAACTGCTATAGTACTAGATGTCTAAGCAGTGATAGATGCTTCCACTGAATTGAAATTAATTTAGAATTGTGTGTATTCATGATAAGAGCATAAATTATTTGGTTCTCATTTGACTTTATTTCTTGTTATGCCTAAGCAAAGGCAATGTGCTTGGGAATATATCAAGTTCAGGACTACAGAATCTAGCAAGAGTGGAAAAGACGTGCTAGTTGAAGTCACTGTGGGAAATGCTTTACCTGCATGCGTTTCATAAAATATTGTGGCATCTTAATTGCAGCTATCCAAAAATATGGCAAGCTTTTTTGTAACATTAGCATAAGCTACTGAAAAATAAATCTTTTTGGAGGAACATCTGGAAGTGTTTTGAAAGTCAGAAGTTTTGGGCCTGACTAACTCAAATAATGATGCTTTTCTAGGGTAATCTCAAAATAAGCAGGATTGTTTGCCTCAGTCATGTGTTATAAAACTGTAGCTTTATTTATGGTTAAATGTCTGCAAAACAAGAAGAATGGTTTGCCAGTTACTTTTCTGTTATTGATATGCGAGCTAAACAAATGTGCATAAAGTAAGGACCATGAATATGACGTATTATAAATCACCATCATGCAGAATGCCATGAGAATTACTTTGAGATGTTTTGAGCATTTGTTGTGTGCAGTTCTTCCTTCCTGTGTACAGGAAGAAACTGCAGGGGAGGTTTTATGAATGCATAAAGGCGTAGGATGTATTTTAGTGTCGACAGTGTGGGCAGGTTTTATTTGAGCGTGTCTGTATCTTGCACTTGTGGCACTGCGTTTCAATTGGGATTATTTTTCAGTCTAGTAATCTTTATGGCCCCTGTCAACCACTGAAGTCACTCCTGATTTTGTCAATTGAGAATAATGACTTGGGTATGGTTGTCAGCATGTTGAAGGGGGTTCAGACTACCTATATCCCATTAGAAGAACCCCTTCCAGATAGTATTCATTCTGAAGAAAAGTGGCTTCAGCTGAGGGAGTGGATGTTGCTGAGCATTTTCATGGTGCCTTTGTACTCTGAAGGACTAAAATGGTCCTTAGCTCCATTTGTAAAGGCAGTGGCCAACTTCCGTATTTGCTATGTGAGATAAAGGCTTTCCAGCATCTCTTCAAGTGCAAGAGGTTGCAGATCTTATCTCCTTATGTTAAAGGACCTCTCTAGATAACTCCGTTTTTTCCATGCTGCCAAATAAGACCTGTATGTCTACCCGCTGCCATTAGTTGAAATTTCTGTCTAGATTATCCGTTTTGAATTGGTATTTTAACATTCTGTGTAGTTCACAAGAACAAACTAATTTTTTTTTTCCCTTTTGTCCTTTCCAAATGTGGCAGTTAAACGCTATAGTGCTAAAAACAGAAGCTAGGTAGGCTGTCAGCATCCATGATAGGTGTTGCTGCCTAGTCCTGAAATTATTTTTCTGGTGTGTCATTAAGCCTTGTAATGTCATCCATGGCTGTTTACGGGCGTGCACACGATTAGCAGGCGGTGGTGGCATTGATGGTACTCAGTCCGTTTATAGTGACTACCACCATTCTGAGTTCATTAAGGATAAGCTGCTCATGTTTATGTATCTTGTTTATATTTTGAACGTGTCCTGAATAGTTGCCTCCAGATATTCACTGTCCCTCAGTTGTCTTCTCAACTTAGCAACTGATCACAGGGGAGTTACCACTTGCAAAATTAGATCTGTGATAAAACATTCCAATGTAGCTGCGATCAAGTTGCAACTTCATGAAACTCCAGCAGAGTCACGCCACCTTTTGTATGACAAAGTATTGTGCGTGGCTAAGCTTTTACACAGGAACAATCATTAAATTATGCCGACTGCCATCATCAATTAGTTTCTAAATTCTGCCTCTGTAAGGTGGAGGTGCAAATCCACATGTCCCACGTCTAGAATTCTGTATTTCAGCCCCTGAGATTTCTGAGTGGTTTGTAAAGTTGTCTGTTTCCAAGCTGCTTTCCTACTGAGCACACCTCTGGGAAGGTTTCTGTGGCTCACTTGTTTTATCCAGCAGAAGACTTGAAACAGTTTCCACTCTAAAAATGTGTTCCTGATTTCCCCATTCGAGATGGTAGTGTACAATTGAGTTGAAGAGCTTGAAACTTCTGTGTTTAGCCAGATTGGGCTGTCCTGAAACATATGTGAAAAGCATTAAGCTATCTTAGTGTATGAATGTTACATTGACAGAAACATGTGTAATGTGAAATTATACATTATTGTTGAATTAGGTCCTGAATTTTGAGTCAATAGCTATATTCATTTGTGATAAACTACTAATATAATAATCAGATGATGTGATACTATGGGGCATTTTGGCTTACAGTCTGTGTTTAAAAAACCTTTTTGTTTCTTGTGTAATAATACAAGCCTCTATTCATGTGTTAACATTCAATGCACTTAGGTGAGTTTTTTTCTAAAATCTGTACTCCAAGTTACTGTTGGAGTAAAAAAAGTATTCAGGAAAACTGAAGGTAAAGTATGATAATTCATCCTGGGCACAATAACTTAATTATTAAGCAAGCAGCATACGTTTGGGTTTCAGCAAGGACTTAGTCTGGTAAGGTGTTGAGTTTAGAACCCAACAGAGCACTTGAGAACTTAATTTTAAATTTTGAACTAACTGTCTTGAAGATTTGTGAGTAAACAGGTTTCTCTTCAGCGACTCAAAAACAGTCAAACCAGTGCAGTGTCTTGTGCTCTCAAGTGTCACCACTGGTACTGAGTACCACTGGGGGTGTACATCAGAGCAAGATCCAACACTGAAGCAAGTTCTGTGGGTGAAGACTGGTAAACCATTTTATTGGCAGATGCTCAGAAAAATGTGGAAAGTTTTGTATGTCCAATGTGTCATGCTTGGAGACTGCTTGGAATTGGTGTAACTTTGTTCAGATTGTAGCGCCCATATCAGTCAGCTAATTCTCTTGATTTGTGAGCATTTATATGTGTCTATGGCTTTGATAGACTACTTAAGTGCTTTTAAGTAAGACTCTGGTGTGATTTTTATCTAAACGTGCTGTCATCAATGACTATCAAGAAGTAACGATATGACTAAACTTTACACGATGGAGAATGACTTACTTTTAATGTTTCTAGATTCTGTTTTCATTTGCCCAATTTTCTTAAATAAAGACTAAAGTAGTAGGATGAATTTCTACAGTAATGTAGAAGATTTTTTGATTTTTTTTAATACTTAGTAAACCTTGACTCGTGTTATTCTGTCTAAATGTATTGGCAGTACTACTCAAATCCAGGTGATATTTTCTCTATTCTTTAGTTAGGTGCAAGTTTTGAAATCAGGTGGTAAGACCTAACAGTTTAATCACCTAGTAGGTTCATAAACCTAAAGGTTTATTTATCGTAGCTGTATCTAATCTTATTGCATTGAATAATTTCGAAAGAAAGAATGGAATGGCAGTGCTGAAGTTTGCGTTATATGTTGAAATAACAAGGGTTATGTCTGATCTCAATGGATATGAATTAACTATGTAGTGTTGCTTCATGCTTCTTTTGTTGTTTCATATACACAACGACACCAAAATCTGCATACTGTGTGAGAAACTTTATTTGTTCACATTCTAGAGTATTTCCTATTCATCATCTTTTCTCAGGAATAGCTTTCACATTTATTAAAAATGCTTGTTTCTTAGATAGCAGCTTCTCCCCCTTCCCATCCCCTTCCTTTGAACCAATATTTTAAGTACTTTTAAGCCTTAAAGTATTTTTAGGCTTTGAATCCTTTAAATACTAGGAGCATGATTTTTATGGGAAACTTAATTTAGTTGATGAACATTTGTGGGCTTTCTGATTATGGTACTGAAATTTAACTCATTACTTTCCTAAGATTTATGTATATTTATATAATATGTGGCCGATATAGAATTACATAGCATTTAGAAACTTTCTTGGCTCTTATCACTAAAAAAATGTACAACATTAATCCAGATTAACCAAAAGGGAGCTAAAAGATTCTTTATAGTACTAATCTGCTTAATTATCACCTGTGTTTGAGGTACAAATATTAATAGGATATTTGCTTTCATTTATAATATTTATAACTCTAAGTCTCTCAGAGTTTCAGAAGACAAGGGTTTGTAATTTTTCCCAACCAGCACATGTAATACAGGCACGTTTTCCTGAATCAGAAAAAAATAATTACTTCCATAACTATTTATGAAATAATTTTAAAAAACATAATCTTTTTGTGGTCTTCAAGTGTGTTTTGGGGGATTGTTTCCCTTGCAGTTGCTATTGAAAATCAGTTTCTTCCTGGATAAAACCCAAATGTTGCTTTTATCACATTATATACCTTCCTATGTAAATTAAATATGAGCTTATTAATATGCATTATACTATGTTTTTATTTGAATTTCCAAAGATTATTAATATACTCCATGTAGCACACTTTCTGAATTCTTTTATAAGCACTTAAATAAGTGAGATTAAATTAGGCAGGCACTCCATTATTACAGAGTATTGAAAGGATAGGAAGATTCTTCAAAGTAAAAAAACAACTTTGAGTCCAAATTTTAGTGCAAAATTGGTACATCTGGCTGTATCTGATTAATCTTCCTCATTTTTCCCATAGGTTCCTACTTTTGGCATCTTATGTTCACAGTAGTAAATTCAGTATCCTGGTAAAAATGTTGGGTCCTTTTTGCGTTTTGGCAGTCAGGCAGTCAGGTTTTTTTGTGATGTGGTAGGCTCCCTACTGGTAGAGGACACAAGACAGTACCAATTTCTTGTTTTACAGTGTGCTTTAAAACCTGCCTCAGGACGTATGGGATCACTGATAGAGGGAAGAAACATGGTTACAGGCAAAAATAAAGAAGATTATGTAGAAAATACCTGATGTTTAGATAGCCAAGATATGTAGTGCTGTTGCTTTTTCACAAACTGTACAGTAGTACAGTACAAATAGGTTATTCTCCTCACGAACCATCTACCTAGGTACTAGGAGGTGACACTTTCTTTAAAACAATCCATTAAAAGGTTTATGATGGCAAACAGGATGACCATTAGACAGAAATTGCCAGTGTCAGGGGTAGCATAAGGAGTGACCTGCTTGTGAGAAATTAATGAGTTGGTTCTCCCATTATCAGCAGAAGGATTATGAGGAGGTCAGAGAGAGACTGCTTTGCAAAGGACCCTAAAAGTTACTGTTCAACAACTAAATGTAAATTATGCAAGTGCTTGTCACTGTCTTATGAGAGCTCTCCCACCACTGGCTCACGTGTGCGAGTTTTGGGGGTGTCTTGAGTCCAGCCTCCTCCTTCAGGCTGTGTAGTAGGTTTGTTCAGGAGAAGTCATCATTAACTGCATTTTGAGAGAGTCCTATTTCTGCACTTGTGTTTAATGAATTAACACCAAACCTAATGTAGACTTTCACTCTGACTTATAATGGTGTTCATAACCATAATATCCACATGCTGTCTTCAATTATTTGAGCATTATTTTCCCGTTTTCTTCAGCAAGCTGTGCATTACCCAGGTTTGTTTGGGTTGCTGTGTGTACTGAGCAAGGCCTTACAGCAGTGCCAGCCCACCAGATGCGAGAAATGGTGCTCTAGACAAAACCAGAACACTGACACCTTACAAAGCAAACCATAAGTTAAATTGCAACCAGGGTAAATATTTGCATAAAAAGGAGCTAGTGTGGAGAAGAATGTGCTGTGGAGACTTATTAGCTGTATCTGAAAGGAGCCCAGAAGGACAATCCTTTGATTTTATTCTTATCTTGATGGCCTTGGTGTTTGAGTTAATGGGTTTTAAACTTGAGAGTTTGCAGGAGAGTCCTGTTTTGTCTCCAGTCAAGGAGAAAGAAAAGTAGAGCTGAAAAAGGCTCTCATGCTTTTGTTCGTTCTCTAAATGTTTAATATATATTTTAGTTTACATGGGTGTAGAATCAATGAAAACATTGTATTCATATAATCTAGAGAAGTCTGAAATGTGTAATTTAACACAGATGAAATACATTTTTCATAATAATCTGGAAGTCATCTGGAGCTGTAATAAGCATACTACTTTTACCTAATAGAAAATCTTGATGAAGGTCTATTTTGAGGAGGAGGGGAAAAAAGGAGTGGGGTCTTACTGACCAAAAAGCCAGGCTGTTTCTCATTGTGGCATCACATGGCATGCCTTCTAAGGCAGAATGCATTTATGCATATCTATGGATACATTTATCTAGCAATGAAGCTGTTCTACTTTGGGGAAAGTAGGGCTACAGAATCATCCAAGGGAATGATCTTTTGTGACAGATCATTAATTGATTTTAAAATTTTCACAGCTTTTGTAAATCCAAACATAAAAGTGAATATGCAGCATTTTCTGTAGCTAATGTTAAGCAACATCCCAATTTTCACTTCCCACATGGCATAGTGAACTTCACCTTCATACATAATGTTGTTGCTAAAACTTGGATGCTGGGTGTTTTATAGATGAAGAGGTTGTTGCTGTCTCGTAAATGTTAAGTATCAGAGCACTCTGCATAAGATCAAGAGGCATCAAGGGATAATGTAATTGCAATTTTCCAAACAACTGTATCTGTTTCAGAATGAAGATTCACGATAAGAAAAAATAAGACAAAATAGATCTCACAGTTTTAGCATAATTAAGATTTTTGCCAGTGGCTATTATGGGAAAACTTTCTTAAATATTTCACCCTTACCCCTTTGAAAGATTTGATTTTTAGATGAGCAGGATTTTAATTCAGCAGCTACTTTATTAAGCAAAAGCACCTCTGATTCCCAAACTTGTAGCTGACAAAAAGGACCAGAGTTGTATTTACCATATTTAATTACCTTTTCTTTTGGTGTTCCTGGTGGAAATCTTCTCATATCAATGGAGGAAATTACATTGAAGCATGGTGTTTTGTTCTTACTAAAATGCTGAGAAGAAAACAGAAACTATGTAACAATGTATTTTTAAATACAATATATAAAAAAGTAAAATCAGGTTTAAGCATTACGCTTTATCTGTTATGGATTTAAATTATGTAAATGTGATCAGATATATTAGTATTCTCTTCAGTAAAGTGGCTAAGCATGCTTAAACATGTCCTCTGTTTTGTAGAGGCAAAGAACAAAAATTAAAATACCCAATAAAATTATATAAGGTGTAAAGGGGAAAAAAGCTGGTATTTTTACAATTATTTTTGTTTTAGTTCAAATGAGCTTAGTAACAGTAGGTAGAGGCTTCTACATAAAATTTCCATCTAGCATGAGCAGTATTCCATTTTAACAATATTGACAAACATTTGACCTTGTACATGTTATTGTAGTAGGGACGTTTGAATGAGCCTTATCAACCCTTGCTTGGTTCATTTTTTGAAAATGTCTAAGCAGCAGGTTTTGTCTAGATTTTCAGGAGGTTTCATAGAATGGTTAGAGTTGGAAGGGATCTTAAAGATCATCAAGTTCCAACCCGTGTGCTGTAGACAGGGACACCTCCCACTAGACCAGGTTGCACAAAGTTCTATCCAGCCTGGCCTTCAACACTTCCAGGGATGGGGCATCCACAACTTCCCTGGGCAACCTGTTCCAGTGTCTCACCACCCTCACAGGAAAGAATTTCTTTCTAGTATCTAATTTGAATCTCTCCACTTCCAATGTAAAACTGTTGCCCCTCGTCCTGTTGCTGTACTCCCTGATAAAGTCCCCAGGTCTTCTGTAGACCCCCTTCAGGTACTGGAAGGCTGCTTAAAAGGTCTCCCTGGAGCCTTCTCTTCTCCAGGCTGAACAGCCCTAGCTCAGCCTGTCCTCATAGGAGAGGTGTGTATTAATGGGTAAGTCTTTAATTTCCTGAACTGGTATCATTTAGCACAACTTATTTTTATGCTTTTTTTTTCCCTTCATTTACATGCTAGTGCTGGCTCTCACCTGCATAGAAAAGAGTTAAAATTAGTTGTAGAGGTCTTGGAGAATCAGCTGCTATTTTATTATGGTGTGTCTTGTCATGATGTTGCTGTATCTTAACATGTAACAGAGAAGAAAACATTTAAATAAATCCAGTACTAATATTGTAATTGAAAAGATACCTGAGTAAGGTGGAGAAGAGGAAAGAACTTGTGGCAGAGTAATGTATTCATGCTGAAAATCTTATAATGGCTTTATTCAGGTGAATTATCTTTTTTTTCTGGATATACAACACAAAAAATATGAGGTATATGATAAATAAAAGATTAGGGATTTGACCTGTCCCTTGTAAAACTAATGAACACATTTCATAATAAGACATTAGTCTTATGTGAAATGATAATAAGCCCATTTCCAGGTCAGTAGTGACTGGCTATTCTTATCTGCTACAAAAAATGTGTTCTCTGAGGAAGAGGAGCACAGACCATGAAATGTTAGGTGTTGTTGCAGCTACTTGTAATCAACAAGCGCTTCATGTCAATATTATAATAGAGTAAAATAAACCCTGACAAACTATAATGGGGGACTGGGTTATGTGTTTCTCCTCATGTTTCAGCAACTGAAGCTGCAGACATGAAATTACCATTTCATATTCAACTTTCCAAACCCTAATATAATGTGTAATATTTTTTATTTGAATATAAAAGTGGATTTCCTATGTTACTTTCCCACTGGAGCTTCAGAGAATACATGGAGCAATAGACATCTTTAAATAGCCTCTTCACTAAATTGTTCTTGGAGGTTTTATATCTTGAAAATTGTAAGTCACAGTATTTTGAGTTGTGATCGTTTAGTCATAAGAACAATAGTTTTTTCATCTTTCAGGGTTCTGTATAAAGAATGGCCTCTTAATCATTTCACACAGTCTACAGGGATTTTGGCAGGTTGCTGTTAGCAATATAGATTGCCACTTTCACTGTAGGTTAATTTAATGAGATTTTTTTTAATGTTATTTTTATGCTCTAGAATTGTATGTTTAGATCTTGTATCTATTACTAGATAAAACTGTTCACCTTCACCAGATTGTGCTATATAATGGCTGTGACTTGGAACTTGCTTAAGCAAGAAACTCTGTGCAAGTAGAATCATGGAAATCATCACAGAGTTTTGATAACTGTTTTGAAAAAGGATGAACAAGAGATAAGTTCAAGTTTTTATATATTGTGTTATGTTAATTTAACATTCTTGTGACACTTTTTTCACTATGTCATTATTTTTTTATAAGTCTTTTAAAGTCATCATCATATATATTATACTTACAAACTTTTTCATGACATATTCTTGCAAAACTGGTTAATCATATTAACAGAGGGCAGCCTAGGCTGTAATGGATCTCAAAAGACTGCCTGGGAAGCAGAGCATGGATGAGATAATCTAATACAATGTCCAGTTGCATCTTGAAAACCTGCAGCAATGCAGGCTCCTGCAAGTCCCTAGGGAGGTTATTCCACTGGATGATTGATCTCACAGTAAAAAAAAATAAAATAAAAATTTGATGAAACATCTCCCAGCATAACTTGTACTCATTGCCTCTTGTCTTCTCCATATGATTCTTTGTGAAGAGAGAGCCTCCATTGTCTTTGTAGCTGCCTTTTAGTACTAAAATACCATGCTGAGGTACCCCCTAAGCTCTTTTCCAAGATCCAACTTGTTCATTCTCTCCTCACAGGGCATGTTCTCCAGCCCTTTGATCATCTTCAAGGTCCTTCTTTGGACTTCTCCACATCTGTCTGGATTTGTGAGGGCCAGAAGTGTACACAGAACTCCAGGAGCAGCCTGACAAGCACTGAGTAGAGTGAGATGGTCACATCTCTATCTCTGTTTATAGAGCCCTTGTGGATCCAGGTTAAGAATTAATCTTAATTAATTAAGATTAAACACAATTTTGTTTTAAACTGAGATGTTGAAAGTGGTTGAAATGACCAGAGCTTGTCATGCTGCTCTGCAATCTCTCTGGTTTTTTATTTACTGTCAGTAATAGTAGAGATAGTTCCTATTTTACTCTTTTATTTATATGTGGGTTCTTATTGATAGAAGATGTGTATTTCTCTGGAAGGAAAAACTAGAATAGGTCTTCCTCAAGAAGTTGATGTGAGATGCAAGATGTATTTCAGTGCTAGTTTTGGTGTATAACTGTGTTCTTCATCAGCCTTGCTGCATGAAAATAAAAGGATTAAGGCAAAGCTGCTCTGGCTCTTCTTTGCATCTCAGGTTTCAGTCTAGATCCAAATGTGGCTCTGGTACAGAAACAACACTTGTCTCATTAGTCAGTTTTTCTCTTGTCAGGGGTCAGTAATGCTGACTGATACAAATGAACGTGAACTGTTTGGGAGAGGTAGAGAGGGTGCTTGTGTGACTCTGTTCAGAGATATCCAAGAATAAAAAGCTGAATCATTGTTCTGCTTATTTCTTAATGTGGAAATATTCATATCTCACAGCTCTGTTGCTGCTATTCTTTCATGTTTATTTACACTCACAGAAGACAATTACATAGCTGCAGGTCCAATGTATTTTCAAAAGGGCAAAAATTTTTTGTAAGGGACCTTTTCTAGGTTTAGGAGGTACCCACCTCTCTCTTATGATGAAGTTGCAATTTGTTGCCCCCTGCAGGATAAATCACTAAAGAGAAAATGTTTTAGGACAAGACTGAACCGTATTCTTCCCACTGGTTTTGAATAATGTAAAGTTCTTGCCTTGTAGGATTTGAAGACATTAAGTTAATTGAACAGGTTTTTCCTTTCTGTGGGTCATTTTTTTTATAAATTTCTTATTGCTTTGTTTATAAAGATCTTGAAACCTGTACTACTTTCTAAAGCTGTTATTTTGTCACATACAACATATTTTTAATTATTTGAGATTCCAAGTTAAATATTCATTTACCTGTATGTGTGATGTTTGGTGCTTGTTTTCTGTAGAAGTCTAGTATTTAAAATAAGAAACCAAAGGCAGTTTTACTTTTTAAGTTTCTCTTTAAGAAGTGAATTTTTTGAAGAAACTACTCAAGAGAAATGTTATTTTTATCTAAAGAATGTGAAATTGAGAGGAGGAAATCTACGGCTAAATTATCCTAAGATCATCCGTTTCTGCTCATCTTCTACTAAGTCTGCTTAACTACTGTGTACCAATTAAATTTTCTTTTAAAATCAGTGAAATGAAAGAAGATACCTGACATACTCAGTAAAGCAATAGACATGGAGACCTAGAAATATGTGCAAAATACAGAAATAGTAAAGTAGTATCCTGCTGCTTAAATAATTGCAAATAGGTTGGGGAGTGGGTGAGCTTCTTTATCACACTCTCCCTTCACTAAGTGAAGGCACTTGTTAAGGTACTTACTTTAACTGGCAATGCTGTAATGCAGACAGCAAGCCCAAACTACTCAGTTAATCTATTCCCAAACAATACAGATTTCTGCATATTTCAGGAGAAATGAAAATGAGATTAAAAATGCAGTCCACCGTTGTTTGTCTCCCTTTAAAATGAGATGGTGTGACCAAGCCTTGCAGGCTGCTCTATGCAGCCACATTTCTAGATGCTCATCATGTCTGCAGCTGAGGGGAACATCCCAGGTAATTAGAAACCCACCGAAGTAGTGACCTGGAGTTATGACAAAGGAGAGCAGATCACAGAGTAACAGGGCTGAGTTAAATGTAGTTGTTACACCGGCCAGGAAGTTTGGGGAAACAAGAAGCTGGTGACTTTTCCATCCCAAATTCATACCCTAAAGCATGCTTAGCTTCTTCACTAGCCTGACTTGAAGAAAAATGGAAAGACAAGTGAAGAAAGGACTTGAATGTCACTGTTATATTTGTAGATAGATGCTGGCTCCATCTGCTACCTGGTGTGGTTTTAACAGGTCTTGGTGCAGGAATTGATTCATCTTTTCAGGACTGGGAGTTGACAGAAAAGCATTTTTCTCCAGTGTGATCCTACCAAATGTTTGATGCTGGCCCACGGACTTTTGGAGCAGTTCATAAGAGCAGTATGGGAATTTTTCCATAATAAAAATGAATCTAAAAAAAAAAATAAAAGGAAGGGAATTATGTCATTGATATAAGAAACATAGCTATTAAATTACGTGATTTGTTGCAAGAGGAGATTTGGAAGTTATCTTATTGTTATTTTAAATATATTGATAATCATTGTGAAGTAACTTACCTTTGCCAGGTGCTTGGTACAGCTGTCAAAATGAGCAGACTTAAAAACTGACTCATTCACAGAAAGTTAATGAGTCTGCCCAAGTCAAAACTTTAACTTCCTATTTAAGCACACTGCTATTATGATTTTATTAAACTGGAAAATATTGTGTGATCTCCATCAGTTTTTTCCTGAGCCCAAGAAGCCAGACGTAACTGGGAAAAGTGAGGGACTTGGGAATAACTTGATACATTGGGAAAGAGAGAGAGCTGATGACAAGACTTATCTGAAGTTTTGATAGATCCAGAATACTTTTTCAAGGAAAGAGTCTAAAAAAAACTTCTAAATGTTTAAAAAGTAATGTAAATTGTCTCTAATTTCCATTACGCTGTTTAAGTGCTGTTAGGTGCTTAAATGCTCTGTGGCTAAAGTATTGTCTACACTGCGGAGTTTGTAGCATTCAGCTGGTTTTAGTCCATCTGTTTCTGACTGATTATTATTTGTGTTTCATTGTGTGGCAATGCATAGAGCTTCTCTAGTGAACTAGCTTGCTCAACAAAATCTGTCTCGGAATGTCATTCACAGGTAGGACAGGTGTAAAACTTATCCACATTAGTCAATCTTGCCTGTATTTTTATTAGGAAATCAGCCTATGATAGCAGCTTAAATTAGTTATTGTATAAGCGGGTGTAATTGCAATTGTGGTTCAGTACCATTTATTTAAAGAGAGTTTGGGCTGTGATTTCTTTTAAGGGTAACTCAGACTTAAACTGAAGTGAAGCTGAAGGACTGAAAGTCTCAGACAGCTGGCCCAGTTATCCAAGGACACAGTTTCTTTTGGCTTCTGTGTCATTTCAGAGGCTCAGTGCTTTTGGAAACTGGGTTGAGTGGCAGATAATAGTGAAATAGCCCCTAGAAATGATCACCAGATTAGGAAAAGATTAGCCAAGTGGCTTTACACTTCTGACACTTCTATTTAGATAATGACACCACGGAAATAACCTAATTTGAATGAGATTCTTTATTGGAAAAAAATGCATATTCATATCTGCTGTATTTAAAAAAATATGTTGTGATGCTTATCTGTTTCCTGTATGACAATTAAAAACTCAATTATGTTTTTGTAGGCGTAAATCTGCATTTTGTCATGCATTGCAGCTTGTTGGTACTTTGCCAAAAAAGATGGCAGACTGTAGTCCTCTGACTCTGTTGAAGAATATACATATTTGTTTCAAGAAAATGAGTGAAAATAGGTGTATTCTGAATAAGCAAATCCATACGATTTCAATCCATGATTAATTAAATTAGGTTGCTTCAAAATGTCTCTGGAGAACTTGGTTTAGCTGACTGAGTACCCTGTTAAAGAAAGGATGTTCTGTGTGAGCAAGTTGTTCCAAAGGATAAAACTGGTATGTCTCAGATGCCCTGGAGGTAATACGTACCTGAATGCACATGACAAAAGGCAGCTAAGGTATCAAATAAGAAATTAAAATTGCAAGATTTAGTATTTTATCTGGATTGGAAGGAGAGGACATTATGTATACATTGCAAATAACCTTCTATGGGAAAGCTTATTGAATATAAGGTGAATCGGAGATAATATTTCAAGATGGAGTAATTGCTCTGAGACGTCACTGTGATTTTTGAGCATTAACAGCATACCCTACACAATTCATGTGATGCTTTTAGAAGTATTAGCTTTGGAAGCTGCAGAGCAAACTGATGGAATTTTCCATCGAAATGATATCGGCAGAGGTCTGACAGTCTGAAGCCACTGCTGCAGCACTATTCCTGGCATTGAGTAGGGGAGGGTTGTTTTAATTCCATCCAAAACCTGCAAATTTTCAGCCAACCTTCTGTATATCTTGCACTTGTTCATACACAGCTTTGGGAGCATATGCTTGTATTCACAGTGGATATAAATACTTATGGAGTCTCAGAAACAGTGAAACAACTGTGTGCATCTGTGAACTTGTAAACCTCTTGGGATGTATTTTAACAGGTGTAAATCTGCTTCCAGTTCTGATGTGTCTGTACAGATACCACCTCTGTAATGCCCATGCACACAATGCATTGACTTTGTAGAAAAAGAAGGCTGGATGCCAAGAAAAATAAACTCCATGTCTTGTGTCAGTTAAGCTGTTTAATTGGCTTTCACACCTAAGGCTGAAATAATAACGAGCTACTACTTGTCACCATGCTCTGAGAGACCGGTCTCTTTGTAGAGTAACACATATCCATCTGCTTGAGAGGGAATTTATTACAACAGACTGTGTCCTACTGCACTGGAATTCAGCTGGCTGACCCCAGAAATTATCTCCCTGTGCAGTTCAGAGCCCTTGGTCATCTTCTCTCAAACATCTTCCATGCCCAAAATAATCCTGACGTATTCTCATGTGCTGGGTGTCTGTATTCCTTACAAATTTCTCCCCTCCCATGATCTGCAACGAAGCTGTGCTGATGCTGTGCTTTCTTTCCAGCTGGCTCTGAAGTGGGTGCCATTGATGTGCTGTATTATAGAAATACCGAAACAGAGGCTCCAGAATGAGATACTATGCAAACCCA
This sequence comes from Pedionomus torquatus, assembly GCA_013398155.1. Lineage (NCBI taxonomy): Eukaryota > Metazoa > Chordata > Aves > Charadriiformes > Pedionomidae > Pedionomus > Pedionomus torquatus. The sequence goes on along the minus strand of VZRU01011950.1, from coordinate 322,224 downwards.
ATTAAAAAAAAAAAAAAACAAACAGCTCCCGACTCAAGCAGTGCCAAAAAGGAAAATGATTTGGTGTGGAAGAAGGAAAAACAAAGAAGGATTAAAGGAAAGGCAGTCCAGAGAATGTGCAATTCCTCTTCAGTGTGGGCAGGCTGTGTGGGAAAAGACTGGAGTTGACAGTCCCCAGAAGACCAAACATCTCACTTCACACTTGCAGAGTATGAGTAGAAATTGTGTTTCTCAGATTGTGCCAGTTAAGCAACTAAGCCCCTGAAGACAGCAGACTTTCCTCATCATCTGTTTTACAGTTCTGGATTAATGCAAATACGAAGAGTTGCACCATGTCATACTTGAGTCCTGTTGAAACATCAGGATTAGGACTAGACTGTGCAGCCTTCCAGCCCAGCATTTTATTAGAAGCATTTTCATTGTAGAAACTTCTCATTGTGCCCTGCTGTTAAATAAGGATATTCATTCAGGGAGTGTGTGTGGGGGGAAAGGTTAAAATCTGAACAGAATGAGATATTAATATCTCGGATAAGTCTGCCAATAAGAACCCCTAATGAGTGAGCCAGTGAGTCAGGGACAGTGTTTCAAGTTTTCATTTCTTGTTCTATTTCTTCTTGCATTGGGATGCTACTCTTTTAATAATCTGGCACTCAAACATCAGAAGGTAATTTTGGGTCATTACTGGGACAAATTTGAATAAGTAGCTCAATGCTTGTCATCAACTCTGAGTATTACTTAGAAAAAAAGACCTGTCCTGCCAAAAATAAGAACTCCATTAATTAGTGTCATTATCTCCTTAAAAATTTAAATGAAACAAACCAATTCATCAAATGTTGGGTTTGTGGGTATTTTTTGTCTTTGGTATGCTGTTTCTTCTAATTTAAAATTTTGTTTTGAAATGCTACAGGGAGAAGGAAAAGACTAAATTAATAATATTTATGAGATGGTCTTTAAAACAGGGGATTAATGCATTTTGAGCTGTCAGCCCATTTTATAATATACCTGCATGTGGTTTTTGTTTCTTATGGCTTCATCCTCTCAGTATATTTGTCTTGATACTTCCTGCGTACGTTCAGACTTCTTGGCATATCAGTCCTTGCAAAGAGTATACATGGGATTTTTTTTTTGTTTCATTGGTTTGAGGTTTTTTTAAAATAATTTCCAAGGCTATTAGAGTCATTGGCTCAGAAGACTGTCATAAACTACTCTTTTTGTGTCAGCGCAAATGTCTGTCTTATTTTTTTTCATGAATCTAACATTTCTGTGACTATGACCTACTCTGCTTCTATTTATGTCATATGAATTAATGGTTGGTTTGCCATCATCTATTATCCCTTAACAACAGAGAGAAGTATGCTGACTTAAAACATATAATATCTGCAAGGAACTTTTTATTGCTTCTCTCCCACAGCCGTTACTGTGTTGTCATATTTCTGATGTCACCGACATGGCTTTCAAGATGTAGTTAAAGTATTTCAAGGTATTCATGATAGTGAAGTCAAATACTCTCCTTAGAAATCAGACAGCAGCTCTTGCTGGTCAGTATTAACACATGTCTCTACATGCTCCCTCTGCCCAAGCTGTAGAAAGTTCTTTTAGCAAAGAAGGTCCCAAATCCCTGTCCCCTGTTGCCTTTTCCTCTTCCCTTTCTCTTTGAAAGTGCTTTGTTCAAGCACAAAGGCTTCCCCAGCCTGACCGTGTGATTCTTTGCACCACAATTTGGGAATCTGTGGAGCATGAGTGTTGCTTCTTCCTCAGAGACAGAGTGCTTTGCAAAAGGCATTGGACTGTAAAGCCTTCTGTGGTGGATTTTTTTGTTTGTTTGATGTTTTTTTTAATGGCATGTCATCACTTTCTAAGAAAACTTATATTTCAGGAATAACATCACTGGGATTTATCTGTTGTGATGGGATAACTATTTTCCAGGTCTAGTTACAGATGTCTGAATTAAAGAAAATGATCAGAATAGAACATGCTTAGTAGAGAAGATTTGTTATTATAAAGTAGGTCATATCACATACTTTTTTTTTTTCACTTTGCAAGAGTAACAGATGCTTTAATTCATTATACATAAAACTTGATGTACTTGCCACGTTTTGGGGCTTGTTTTTTTGGTATTTCTTACTTGAACTATAATTTCTTAGGTCAGAAATTCTTTCTTGTGTATGTAGAGCTCTTTGTTCTGTGGGGCTTGATGTCATTTGATGCCTCTCAGTATTTCTGTAATGCATATAGTTAGAAGTCATCAAGGGATGCTTTATAGAATTTTTAGGCTAAATTGCAGGTACTTAAACTGTGATTTCCTCATTGTTTGCTACATTTAGGAATTCTTTATTCTTAACATTATGGTGAATGTATACGTATTTGAATTTTGGAAGCAAAAGCTGAGAAAGACAGACATGTATGATTGTTGAAGTTTTGCCATTTCCAAATACGCTAACTTTTTTCAGTTCTAAATATTTCTGAAGGCTACACAGAAGTGCAATGCAAACAGTTTGAGAACTGAAAGGTGATAGGTTTTTCAGAACCTGTGTGTTCATGATAAAGAGGGGGGAGGGTTAAGGGGATCTGATATATTGCATGGGAAACATCTTCCCTACTACTTGGGAGCACAAGATCCAAAGCAGGACCTAAGTTTGTTGTTCTCTTTTTCTAACTGCAGTGAAGTAAATACTTATAGGCATGGCTTGTAAAACACTTGCTCTCGTCTAGATCTTATAATGACAAATTCCTGGGTCAAAGTAGCAAGTGAGTTGGGGCAATGGTGATTTTTGTTTCACTGTGCATTTACAACTGGAGTAGCACTCCTTTGATAGTCTCATCAATATTTGTTCAGGCCTTGAGGGTTGCATACCTGTTGGACCTGTCACAGTCCCTGATGTTGACAAAAGATTTAAAAATTTGGCTGTAAAGGTGCTTGTTCAGGGGTGGGAATCAAATTGACACTAAGTCCTCATCCCTTGCCATGATAAAGGTGCATGTCTTAAAGAGCATGACATCTGGTTGTTAGGTATGGAAAGACTTCTGAGTTACACAAAAGGGTGACACATAGGGGAATATATTTGTCATCTCCCCTGTGTCCTGGGAGGAGTTGTTGAAGGTAAAATGTCATCTTTGAGGGTTCACTGTCGGTCACCTCAGGATAGAGCGTTATACCAAAGGGCAAAATTAAAATCTAAGAAGCTGGAATGTAATGATATAATTATGTTTTATTTTTCTGAATACAGTAATCTGGAACAGGAATACTGCTTTAGTATTTTATTTAGCATGCAACAGAGTGCTATGCTTAATGGCATGTATAGGCAACATGTGAATGTGTGTAAGTTTGATGCATCTGTAAATTAGTACACAGACAGGCAGCTATATGAAGAATTTACTTCATGTGAACACAAGCTGGTAATTTTTTATAGTCCTTTCATACGCATTTCAAGTATGTGTGTACTATGAGAGAGAAGTTTTATCCATAAACAGGGGCAAACTTAAATATTGTTTTTTTAAATCCTCCTAGAACAAAACTTCTGGTGAGGGCTGGATCCGGTGTCTTGTAAGCCTGGAAAAGGAAGAGCTGTAACTTGTATCTGACTGGGTGCGTGCATGACTTGGTGGGAGTTATGATTTGAGAGTCTGGGAGAATACAGTTGCTTATTTCTGCTTTGAATCTGTCTGCATCTACTGCACCTTGCTGTAATTAACCTGATGTGGGAAGAAGACTCAGAGGAGAATAACTGAACTTCTTTGATTTGGTACTTTTCTGTTCTGAGAAATATCTGAGAAGCCTTGGGACTTTGTTGTGCCCTGCAAAATTTATTTTGTGAGAAAGGGATTTACTCTCTGGATATGTGCTTGATGACATCTTCTGTCTGTTCCTGTGCGTCTGTATGGTAGGGTTGGGTTATTCTACCTTGCTTCTGACTTCTGTTTTTCAAACTGAGATGATTCTTAGGGATAGTATTAAATGCATTGGATTAGGATACCACTCAAGCGTGACCAGCATATTCCCCATCATGTCTGACAGGACTTCAGTATTCTCCTAACAAAGTTACCTTGCCTTTGCTTTGGTTCTTGCCTTGTCTTTTAAAAGCAAAACATGGGTGATTTGGCACTTCCCGTGCTTAGCAGAATTTGAATTACTGGTGCAAATCCTTTGTTACAAGAGCTAGAACAGTTGGGGGAGGGTATTAAATAAATGTTCGATTGGTTTAAGTCAATGTCTTTGGAGAGTGCTTGTACTTCATTAGTGTGCTGTTCCACATATGTATCATCATTATAAATCCATAAAGATATTAATGATACTCAGTTCAGCTGAGATCTTAATAGTAGCACTCTTCTGCTCAAAATACACATGTGAAAATACTTGGTGAACAATGTTGAGGATTCAGAATCATGATGAGTAGTACCGTAACAGTACCGTAAGGTCAAACTTTAACTGCTGAATTTAGTCTTTTTCTTAATTTTTACATTACCAGATGGAGTAGCTATAGTTCATTTTTCCTAGCTGCCCTTTTGCAAAAAACTTCTGCAATACTTCCGTGACTCTTATATGCTGCACTGAATAAATAACCTTGAGAACAGGTACAGCAAGAGTGAAAGACCAAACCTAAAGAATCCAAGCATGGCTGCACAGAGGAAGCTTTTCTGGGTTTAACAACAGGATGCTATTATTGTTGTTTGATGTTAATCTCCACAGAAATCCAAAGCACTAAATTTTGGACTTCTGGAAGGATGATTTCCTCCATGCTTAAGCTGAAAATACAGCACATCTACTTACACTGTCTGATTTTCTTCAATCATAACCGAACAGTGCAATTCTCTCAGTTTCTGAACGTCACCCAAAGTATAAGCACATTATATTATACTCTATTAGGGAGACTCATCTGTATCAAAGCAATTTGGGGACAGAGGATGGGCATAGAAAGAATGGAATTCTAAGCACCATGTTTTTTGTGGATGTTGATTGATTCTAGGGGACTTTTTTTTTAATTTGCTAGTCAAAGGTAATAAGTAATTTATTACAAATCCTCAAAATGCCGCTTCTTCACTTTCCACATATGAGAGAGGTATGCTAGGAAAATAAAGGGGAAAAACTTTAAAGCATGAAATTTGTTGGGTTTTTTTTAGAAAAACAACAAACAAACAAGATGCCACCTGTGCATCTTACTAGTTGAGCTGTATGTCAACTCTTCATTCTTTGACTGCAGGAACTGCTCATGAATGAGACCTGAGTGCACTTGCCCCCAGATAACCTGCTCAAGAGGCCGTACCTTTTGTGTTGCTCTGTGGTCCCAGTGTGGATGCTGTCATGCTCTCTCTCTTCTCCCTAATTAGATTTTTGGAAGTAGGTACCACACAGTGAATGTTTTACCATCTTGTCTTCTGACAGGTTGACATCTGATAGCTAGCTGGAAAAAAAGGCATTTGTTTTTGTCATATTTCTTTTACCATTGTTCATTGGCTGCTTTATTTTAATTTTTCCTAAATGTTTTGCTTTCTTTTTCTTTCTCCTTCTCTGCCTTCTGCTGTCTTATAATATTTTGCCCTTTCATTTCACTCTTCTCTCATATATTACACTGTTCATGCCCTTTTTTTTCATCTTTCTCCTCTGTATTCCACTGTTTCTCCTCTTTCTATTTCAGCAAGTACCCTTACCTTTATTGCTTCTTTAGCACTGCCTTTAATGCAATAGCTGCTTGATCACCTCAGACTGGTGTTTCAAAAGAAAGTGCTGTCCTGCTGCTTTCCTCTTCACCCAAGTCATCTCCGTTGTGCTTGCACCAAGTGTATTGCATGCCCTCACAGCCAAAGAGGCCACCAGGCTGGCAGTGTGGAGGGCATGCCAATTCTGTAACAGCAGATTATCTGGACCTCTGAAGGGGTCTTTTTGGACAAAATAAAAATCAAGGGATCTCCAAAATCTTGGGATACTGGGCATTAGTACAGTAGATGGGAATTAATAGTTGTTTTAAAGGGAGGAGAAGAAAGAACTGTTTGTGTCCTGGAGATTACATCAAGACTGTCATTAGTGAGTCCTAAAATCTTGCTCTACAACCAAATGATGGTCTTCTGTGAGACAAGCTGTTACAAGCTGTTGGGGGGAAATAGAAGGGAGCTGGAAAGCATTGAACCAGCTACATGGTTAAACCTGAGCATGCTTGTGCATTGTAATGGCTTTAGCAAGGAGCTACAAACATTGCCAAAAATGAGATGTGACAGTCATTGAACCAGTGGAGAGAGTCGGGGAAGCAAGCCTGCCTGTTCAGGGTGTGGATCAGTCCTTGCCATTTTGTCTTTCCATAATACAGAAACATACTGTGTTTATGGAACATCCCAGATGCGTCTGCAGTTAACAGTGAAATTTTAAAAAATATAAATAAACCCTTCAGACATCACAGAAAATAGAAGTAGTAATGTTATTGTCAGCATGAGAGAACATAGTATTTACTTGGGAATACCGGTCATCTTGCTAAGTCATCTGAGTCTATATAAAATCCACATAAAGTTTCATAGAGGTTTGGTATTGCCAGTCCTGAGTGCACAAGGAGAATGAGTCACATCTTCCAAGATCACAAGATTTACTTAAAAATCATAGAGGTTTACTTATAATTGGTTTTCATTTTTATTTGCCTTTTTATGTCAAAGCTGATTCATTTTTTCCACACTTATTCTGTGATTGTTACTGCTAGCAATGCTCACACCTCCTTTCTCCTCCCCTTTTTTTTTTTTTTTTTTTTTTTTTTTTATAAAAAAAAAGGGAGGCCCTTTCAACAAGAGCACCAAATATTTCAGGACAAGTAACAAAATCATTTAATTGCTGCCAAGTCATGTTGGCTGGTAATTATAGAAGTAATCTTCCTTTTAGTAGAGGGAATGAGGAGTAAGAAGTTGAAGAATCAAATAAAATTAAGTTACAGTTTCAAATGTGCTGTTTTGAGTAACCAGTAGTCACACCCTAGAGAAGTGTGTCATCACTGGAACATTATGTTCTATTAAGGACTGAGCACGAAATTGATCTGTTCACAAAAATTTTGACTAGTACTTCTAAATAAGTGGAAGCTTGTTCCAAGTAGTTTCCTTTTCAAAGTCCTTTTCTCCTGTCGCTTCACTGTTGTTAAAAAAACAAACAAGGAATTAAAGTAAATCTTAATACATTTAAGGCAAATGGCTGAAGTGCAGGGGTTATAAAAAGGTTTCTTCCATAATCTTCAGTTTCTGTATGAGTAATTGGCTAACACTAGTACAACTGCAAATTGCATCAGATAAAAATCTGCCCCTAATGCTCTGGAATATTTTTATTACCTTTTTTTT